>JZKD02S1815602.1:454087-488363 GCA_000966675.3 Picea glauca
AAAAAAAAAAAAAAATCATCTTGGTCGCAACAACGACCCTCTTCGAATGAAACTCCGTCTCTACTTCATTGCAAAAATGTTCAAATTTAATAGTGAGAGTGCACAGTTGAGATGCATCCAACAAGAAATTGTGCAAAAGGAGGAAAGTGCACAAAAGGAATACAACGTGCAGCTCGAAGAATAAAGCAAGGAAATAAAGCATAAAGGAGAATGACAACCCGACATTCCAAAAATAGAAGAACAACAGAAAAGTCGCATCAAGGATGAAAATCCAAAGAAAGGATAAATGGTATATTTTCACACACAGACATTAAAGGAAATTAGAAAGAAATCCCCTGAAGAGAAATGTATTTTATTAGCTAAAACATGTTTTAAGAATAAAAAACATAAATGTGTTTTTCACATATTTCCGGTTTATCTCATTGAAAGTTCACTAGAAGTATCAAGTGTGAGTATTATTCCAAGTTGAACCCCATTATGATCATAAAAAGTGTGAGATTTATTTTTTTAATGAGTAGAGGCAGTGATAATATAAAATATTCAATCTTTATTATTCCAATGATAGTTATCGTATATTAAGAATATATCAGCAATATCTTAACCAAGGTGAGCTTATATGTGGTTAACTATTGTCAAATATAAATATGACAAATAGTCACATTTGACTTGTACATATCCAACTCAACAAATATCCTTGACCAAAATTCCTAAAATTCTATTAGTTATTGAATTTCCTACTCAACAATGGTTTTTTTCCATATGATGCCCATTTAAAACCTCAAATTTCCTATAATGCATGGACAAACGAAGTATAATGTGAAGATTCTAAGGAGATTTCAAATGTTGGACAACAAACCCATGTCTATCCTTATGGTTCCAAATATGAAGTTAATACATGATGATGATTTAAATTTGGTTGATCCTACTCTATACAAGAATATGATTGGGTCTATGGTGTGCCTAGTGAATACCATACCATATATATGTTATGACATGAATACACTAAGTCAACTCATGGTTGAACCTTAATATTCTCATTGGAAATATGGTAAGCATATGATTAAATACTTGAAAGGCACGATTATTTATGGTATGTGAAATGAAGGTGACAATGAGTTGCTACTCCATGGCTTTGTTGATTAATATTGGGTTAGGGATGTAGGAACATAGAAGCATATTTATATATATTGTTTTAGTTTTGTCGTGAAAATGATTTCTTGGTTCAGTAGGAAGATGACAGTATTTGTACTTAGTTTAGTGGAAGTGGAGTATACATAAAATTATTCATCTAGTTGTGAAGATATTTGTCTTCACAAGTTGGTAGTAGAGTTGACGAATGAGAGATGGAGCCCACTGTTACTTATTGTGATAATTAGAGTTGCATAAATTCCTTTGAGAATCTAGTCTTCCATGATCACTACAAGAACATTAATATCCGATATCATTTCCAACAGGATAGAGTACATGAAAGAGTAGTGGTCAACTAGTTGACATTCTAACAAAGCCCCTAGAAAAGGGGAAGTTTAAGATGTTGAAAAAGAAGATTAGTTTAGTAGAGACTGTGTTCTTCAAAAGAAGGGGGTGTCGGTTTTTGTATTTCTTTGAGCTTATTCTCCATTTAACATTAGTTTCTATCATTTCCTATTTTTAAGGATTTTATTATTTTAGTAGTTTTATATTTATACTAGAGTTGACATGTTAACTAATGATTATTCATAAGTGAGTTGTTTTCATATAAATAATGAGTTGAATGCTTGACATGTATTGGCATGTGTTCAACACATAGAGGAATGTGCTTGGCATGCATTAGCATGTGACTACCACATGGAGGAGTGTTCTTGGAATGTGTTTCTAGTGTGTCTACATATTATTAGCACATGTGGGGCACATCACTTGAGGACTTACATCAAGAGTGGGCTTGAAGTGTATTTGTGTGTAGTCACCACACGTAGGAGTGTGCTTGGCATGTGGCCACCACATGGAGGAGTGTGCTTGTTGTGCATTGGCATGTGTTTATCTATTATTTTCACATGTGGGACGCATTACTTAGGGATTTACACTTTTCTAAATTGGGATATTTTCACATGCATGGACCCCTCTCTTATTCTATAAAAAAATATGGAGGGCACATTATCAAACAGGTATTCATCATAAGTATTATTTCAATGTTAATGAGAAATTATGTGATTGTTTCTACATATTTATGTCTTGCTCATTTTTTATTTGCAATAGTATTTATCATGTCCACACTTCATCACTTTTCAAATTGATCTAAAACATTGATATGTAGTCTTTATACTCCAAATCTATACTCTTGTGCATTTAGTTTTTTAAAATTTAAAGTTTTGATTGGTGTTTTTTAACCATTTCAATTTCATTAGAGTAAAACCTTTGAGTGCATATATGTCATCATGAATTAGAAAATTTAACAAAAATTGCCTTTCATTTTATGAAAAATGGCTTTAATTTACCTTGGACCTAAATATTTCACTCCTAGACCATCATGGTTGTGTTTTAAAATGGGTAAAAGACTTTGGTTTATCATTATTATCTTTTAATACTATTATGGTGATTCTTTAATTTTTCGAGACAATTTCCTAGTTTTTTCCAATGGATTTTGTGGTGCCATGGGATTGATCTTAAATCCTATAAGGTGTCACCACACAATAGGTAGCCACAGTCCAAGTGAACAATAGTATAAATCAATCTTAGAAAGCATGCAATAAATTCCTTGGCCTTAAGAAATTGGATTATACATAGGGAAAATGTCTCAAATACCATAGTCCATGGCCATGCCAAATGTAGCCTCTATGCAGGATGCACTTATTTACAAGTGCCACAAATACCCTCACAAAACTAACACACAATTTTCTCATTTTTAAAAACTATTCAATAGTAAAAGACAAAATCCAAAACTCATAGTAGGAATCCTCACCAAATCTTATTTTCATACCATGTTTTGTTAGTGTTAGTTAATGTGAGTGGAAAATACAATTAAAACATGCTTTGTGTCATCACAAATGAAAATGTGGAAACAAATTGGCATGGGTTTCTATATGAAACCATGTTGATATTTAGAAAAGAGACATCATAATCAAGATAGCCAATAATCAATAACTTGACAATAAATATTAGGAGGGTATCATTGTACCCTAATATTTAATGTAATCCAATAACCCAAGACACAACACAAGAGCGCAAAATTATTAATTATTGTTTTGAATGACATACAATAATTAGGTTGATACCTCATTTTATAGGTTTGATAATATGAAGACATATCCCTAACACTAGAGGTGGAACCATCAAGGTCACCAACTAACAACCCAATGGGATCATAGATCAGTGACTAGAGGGCCATTAACAATACCCAATGAATCCATGATAACTTATGCATAAAGGTTAACAAAGTTTGAAATATTAAGAGATATAGATCCCCTTAGAAAACACCTTCAACATAATTAATGCACTATCAAAATGCTTACAAAATTGATCAATTTCAGTAAACAATCAAAAATTTGATATTTTTTTCCCAAGATATACCCTTTAGAACACATCAACCAATAACCTTAGCAAGCATCAAAATTTAGGCCCCTTTACAACTAGCCCTAGTTCATCCATGTGACCACTTCAAGAAACAACTCGAGAGAGAGAATCAAGCAATGTCATAATTGGTTCTATAGAATTACCACCTCTCAACCATTATGCATGTGCCTAACTAATTCCAATAAAAACCTTTTTGAATGAGCCATCAATCCTCAAAGTTGTCTTTAAAATGTTTACATACACAGAGTTTCCATGCACTCAAACAACTTGTGTTCTTCACCTTGTGACCAAATTACATCTTTGATTTTACTAGGGAACCCAACCACATCCTTCCATTCGAAACTATAAAAATTATTTTTGATGCCAAAATGATCATCCAAACATAATCTTAAAATGTTTAATTACTTAATTAAACCACACATTACTTAACCACGCCACATGCAAGGTTTTCACTATCTTAAAAAATGATTATGTTGCATTTATGTCATCTCATCCAATAACTCAATTCAAAATGTATTTATATCCAAATCTAACTCTTATGATCATCCATTGCCAAAATAGAGTAAATTACAAACACATATATAACACATAATCAACTAAAATTATGAACATTGACCTATTTAAGTAACAAAATCAAATACTTTTGTTCCACGCATTGAATTTAATCAAATGCTTTTATTCCACACATTGAACTTTCGTAGTTCATTTCCAAAGTTCTAAATATATATTTTTTTGTTTTCTTCACCCTGCAAGTTGTTGATATTATGGTAGTTGCAGGAGGTATTTACCTCCTCGTGTAAACCTTACGAGAATAGAATATTCTGGGAAGCAAGAAGAAACCCTAATCAATTGGTTAATAACCCTAGAAGACAAGTTGGCTCAAGAGAACGACGTGTATTAGGTTATTATCCTCCAAGAGAAGAAGTCGGTTGAATGAAATATTATATACTAAAGAATTAGTACCCATAATGAGAAGTCGGCCCATGCAATCTGCCAAAATTAGTATAAATACAGGAGGCTTCATTATGGCCAGTATTCTCAGAACTGCAAAAGCAGCACTTTTACACACTGCAGTTGGCCAGTTTGTGTGCAAGCTTGGAGGAGAGTTGTCGTTGCAGTTGTTGCAGCTAGCAGATTTCGTTTTTAAACTCTCTCTTGGTTATGGTTTGGACTCTTTGATCAGCTCTTTTTACTCTTATTTGGTGCGCTATCCTTGGAGAGAGGTGCGTTATCTTGTTTGGATATCTAGACTAGGGTTTTCTTCCAGAATGATTCTCTATCAAAATTAAGGTGCTCGGGGGTGGATTCAGCCTATGGTGGGGTGACAATAGTGATATTGTCTATGGTTAAATGAGCACATCCATCATATTCTAATAGGTTATGGGCCCACACCTCCTTCATTTAGTCTAACCACTGGAAGGGAGCATAGTGTTGAAGGAAAATCTCCCTGCAGACAGGTAGATCTCCTCTCGAGAGCCAGACTCTTAACTCTTAAGACAGAAGATGCTTATCATGGTTACTGACTTCCTTTTAGATCTAGATAAACTAATGTGTGAGGAGGAAGGAGAAAATAAGTACCTTTTACCGGTGTTTGTCCCTACATGGTCCGAATTGAGCTCCAATCTGTCGCTCCTCGATAAGCCTTGTAGACAAAAAAAAGTACAACCACTTCCTACTCTATTGATATTAGCTTGAAATAAACCTATCTATTAGAGACAAATCCATGTGATATCAAACACACATTTGAAATAAATGGGCCAAGCATATTATATTAAAGAGAACAACGATGAAGGATACTTACAACCATATATGTGAGTGTAACAGCTCCTTCAAGCCCTCCTTGTCTGAACCCTTGATCAAACAGTCCATAGGTCGAATCTTGATGCTTTGAAAGACACCTTCTTCATGAGATCATAGGTTAGATGCTTCACAATTCTTTCCATCCCTTTTCACCATGAGAAGCCCTGTTTAAATAGGCTTGGAGAGGCCCAACCACTTGAGATAACTTTGTGGTAAGTTGATGATTTTCCTCCTTCAGTTAGGGATCTTCCCTAAGATCATGGCTTGACCAAGGATTCAAATCCAACTGCCTTCATATATTGAGAGGATCTTCCCCTCGTTCCTCTCAACAAACCATTTTTTTTCCCAGAATGGGTAACGCTCTCTCAAAAGGGGTATCAGAGCGTTATAGCGCTCACTGGCAATGTATAGGGGGCGCCAACACTCTTGACAGTAGCAGCGCTCCACAAAAAGGGAAGACAGAGCGTTATAACGCTACCTGGCAGTGTGTAGAGGTGCGCCAGCGCTCCTGATAGTGGTATAGGGGAGTGTTCTCCTCTGAAACTCAATTTTAGTGGTTCTTTCAAATGGAAAGAGGTTCATAAACTCTATTAACCCGTTCCTCTTCTTCCAAATCAAATGTTTGAGGTGTTTTAAGTGTCTTTCCGATGTCCTTATAGGCGCGACATAGGCATTATGGCAGTATGCTTTTCCTGACACTTGCGACACTTGTGACCAAAATGTGACACTTGTGACACTATCGAAGTGAGTAATTTTGATGTGTAACAGATTTCCCCCCAAAGTATGAAGTTAGAAGATGAGAACTGATAACTGAAATGCTTTGTAGACTTTCAAGCAAGGGTATAGATGCAGAGAACCTTACAGAAGTTGCACACAAGAATCCAACAAATATTATGACATGTTTCAAACCCAAGGCCAGCATACCTATGCTTGGATAATAAAGACTTGTAAGATATGGCCACCATAAAATACACTATGGATCCATAATTGTATTGATAAAAGGTATAGCCACCGAGAATACAGTGTGGATCTATACTCTCATGACCCGAACTGATCGTAGCCATGAAGAATACACAGTGTATCTACAAGATGACAAGACATAGCCATGACCAATACAAAGTGGATCTATGTGATAGTATATGTGTCATTTGTTCAAGAGAAATTTTGTCGCAACCTGGGTAAAGTACATATCAGAGTGATCACTCAACCCGGGGTCTTCTTACCGATCCCGATGTAGTACGAATCTAACCATGTGAATAGATGTCATGATGTCGAACATGGCATAAACCACTTGATTACCAGTTAATGATGTAAACCGTTAACAAGTGTGAGGGAGGTCACCATTGATGTCTTTGATTCCCAAGGCACTCTAGTACATTCTGACGAATGTGAATGGATGAGATGAAGTCAAACATCTTTGGAATCATCCGATCAGAGGTCAATGATGTAAACCCACTGTCGGACGTGAGGAGGCCTGTCATTTAGGCATGCAGGCCCCAAAGTACTAATTGGTTTCTAAGTCTAGTTCCTAGATAATGTGTTGAAGTCGACAGGAATAGACTCGTCGAATGAGGGCCTTGATGTATCCCCCATCAACGACACAAAACTGACATAGAGATGTAATTGGTGGATCAAAAGAACATGGACTGACACGGGTATTGACATAAGATATTTGTGATGGCTGACTCTCGAGGCAGATACTTCCCTTGAACACTGAGGCATGACAGCAGAAACATGACATGGACCAAAACTTGATGATGCAGTGGATGTTGTGACTTATGTCAGGTGACCCAAAGGAATATAGGGAACTCAAAGGATTGGCTCAATGCAGAGGTTTAGCGAATTAAAATGCATGCAAAGACAAGGTGTCGTGTTCAAGGGCGACCATAAGAGTTACTTGGTGATGTTCTAAAAAACTGCTTGGCTTGCTTCTTTCAATTTTTTCCCCCATCCACATAGATGAGTACCTCTTTTTGATTTAACGAGCTCGAGGAGGGTAACACATGCTCAATATAACTTACCTTCAGTAAGTCCCTCTTCCTTTGTTTAACGAATTGGAAGAAGTAAGGGTTCGGTCCCGTATGGGCCTGTCAATGTTTGTTTACCAAGTCCAAAGATAGAAAACTAGAAGGTTTTTCATGATTATAGAGTCTGGAAAAACACTTAAAAGAGAACTCTCTCAATTCCTTTTTCGTAAAGTTAGTCTCACGAGGCCGAAAAAGAGATAAACTACCACTCGAAAGACTCCCTTTTGAACCTTTTAACGAGTGTGAAAGGAAGCAATATCACTCGACGATATTTTTAGGTTTAGAGAGTCTGAAAAGAGTTTAAAGACGACTCTAGGGGGTTCTTTTTCGTGTATCCATATGGGTCTGAAAAAGAGATAAAATTTTACCCGGCGCGTTCTTATGATCTCGAGCTTGAGAACGAGAACTAAGACTATGCTCATGGATATGACAAGGTAACAAAACGATCAAAACTGATCTGAATTTTGTAATGTCAAAACTGCAATCCAGAGGTTTAGTGAGGCCATCATATTTTTAAAGAAACCCAAAAGTAACTATACCTTATAAAAAATGGAAATTTGTAAATAGTAATACAAGGAAAAATCTTCAATTACCATTTCATTTGCATAAGGATTTGTAGCAGTGGAGATTCTCATTTTGGAGGTGGATCTTGTTTTGCTTGGCACTGGAGCTATGGTTGATCATTTCTCTCATCGTTTGGACCAGGTAAATCTTCATTACCTCCTCTTTCAATTACACAATTCAAAATTTGTTTTCACAACAATACTTGAATAAAAAACCGAAGCCCTAGGTCGTCCAAAAGAACATCAAATTGGCCCCTATTCAAAACGATGGAAAAAGACCACATGTTTACAAAAACGCCTTTAGGAGTTTGTAGCATGGATGCCAACATGTTGATTCTTGAGTGGATTGGTCGTTTTTTCTAAGGAACACAATAAGAAACCCAAAAAATGCCCACGCAGCCATCAAACTGTTGATGAAAGTTATTTTAATTTAAAACATTTTTAATGTAGGCTATGGGGCTGCGTATTAATATTGAGTAATAAAAAGGGGCGTGGTTCTTTTTGAACAACATAGACAATGAATTTCAAGTTTTTTTTTTTAATTACTTAAAAATTTGTCGAAAGTGTGAATAATGAAGTTTTTGTTCCTTTTTTTTTGTTTCCAGGTGATTTCGGCAACAACCATGATTGAATGGAAGGAATGAGAGCATGGGATCGATGATTTGGCTGCTTTGCAGAGTCCTCGCACATGGGCCACATTGAGAGATTGTGGTCTTCTCAAATTCTTCAAACTGCAAAAGATGAAGAAAGAGATCCTTATCCTTGAGCATATGATCAGTTTGTGGGATGTCGCAGAGCAAGGGTTTCGAATCGAAATGTAGCTTCTAACCATCGAGTTGGAAGATGTATACTTCTTGAATGGCCTCTCAAAAAGAGGGGCCCCTATAGCTTTTTCTAGACAGAGGGTGCTTCCTGAACCTGTGGATGTGTACCTGGCATGTCATTGTGTCCCAGGAGCGAGACTGGTGGGAGGTAGAATCCCCATCAAGGATATCAGAGAATTACCCCTTTGGTCTATTGTGTTCACCATCATGAGTGTGACAGAAAGCACCAGCGCGCATCTGGCGTCAAGATCACAGGTAGCCTATGGTGTACAATGTTTAGATCCAACAAGGTTTAACTAGAGCGCAGGGTTTCTTTGGAATGTGAAGGAACAGATTTCGAGATGTAGAATGGGGCAGAAGCAGTTTGGATATGGTTCTTTCTTGGTCTCATTCTTCTTAGAGCGCATCCCTCAGATGCAACCTCATATTGCATTGGCGGTACGACCAGTGGGAGAACTGTGGATGGAGCGATGGACTAGTCTGTCTCCGAGACTAGTGGGAGACACAGAATTTCACTTCACCGGTGATTTCTTCGCTTGGCTGAGACGCCAATACCTTTGGATAGAATACTTTCCATATGCCAAGGTGGACTTTTGCGAGAGTATGGATCTAATTCTATCGGCAAGAGAAGCTTGGGATGTGTCAGGTAAGAGACCAAACAATATCTTGTCAAGTGTTTTTATGTTTTTTAATGTATGTGTATTTTTTTTGGGTACGTACAAGAGTTTCTAACGGATGTATAATTTTCAACATGCAGACAAGGGAGCAGTGCATCCAGCTGAGATACCAGTACCGGGACATCGCGGGGATGCTCAGGTTGCAGTAGATCTGGGGGCACCAGTGATAGGTCTCCGAGAGGTTGAAATAAACCTTCAAGGCCTTATGATGGGTATCCCTCCTCTACGGAGGGGAGAAGTTCCCTTACATCTACAGAGACACATCGTGGGAGTGCCCGAGAATGTTAACTCTCTACTGAGATGAGTAGTTCACGCAGTGATGTGTTACTCTCATCATAATGGAGTGCAGAGAGATTAGAGTCTCTCTGGTGATTGCATGTTTTGTATGACTTGTCGGACGATGTTGTATGGGTGTGAAGACCCAAAATTTTGCTCTTCCAAATACTTTTTTGATGTAATCAAAACATTTTCAGTCACACTATATATATATATATATACAGTTCCAAGTTTTTACAGTGCCAGAAGATTTGTAAATGATGATGTCTTTAATGTGATGTGTTTTAATTTACATGTGGTGTACAATTTGTTTTCCTTCATGAAACCTTATCTATGGGAGAGATATCGGTCCATGATGTAATTGGCTAACGAAACTGAAAGGTTGTTGAGTTCTCTTGGAATATGTTTGTATTTGATGTAATCAAACATTCATTCAAGACGATGAACCCGTAGGTGGAGACGTAGCAGGATAGGATTACGAATAGCGTAGACACGATTAAGTTGGTAGACCACGAGTTACGAGTCTAGGTTAACAATCATATGAGAGATACCTAGGGAGGAGGCTTAGGTCAAAAGTTCGATGACAGCATGATATTCTGCCATGTTGTTAGTCCCTGGTCCTAAGCAAATACATCCTGAACTCACCAACTTGTCAGATTGGTAAATGACCCATGCTGCAGAAGCAACGTTCTGGGTGTGTCAACTAGCGCCATCCACAAACCCGAAAAATATAGGAAAGGAAGACATCATCTACGCATGAAAACACAAGACACAGTTATGAGTGGAAAAGGTAAAAACTCGAGCACGCAAAAGAAACAAACACACCAAACCAAAAAATACAATAATGTACAAAGTACACATGCTAGGTGATCTAGGCATAGTACTTTTTAAGGTAAAGCCCGTTCCAGGGATCTCCCAAGAAGATTCCATCATAATCGACTAACTCGTAGGTGCCTATGTGCAAAACATGTTTCACAATGTAAGGGCCAAGCCACAGAGGTTATAACTTACCTGTCCTTAGTTTTTCATGAGCCTGGTCATAGACGAGGACTAAGTCTCCTTCTGCAAAAGTCCGAGGATGGACGGATTTGTCGTATTGATTTTTTATCCGTTTCTAATGTGCCTCATTAACGAGAGCGGCATCACGACGTGTTTCGTCCAGTTTGGTCAGATATAAGAAACGTTCTTCTTCTACAGAAGTATGGGGTAGGAGTTCTACTTTAAGTTTCAGAGATGGAATCTCACACTCGATTGGTAAAACAGCTTCGATACCATACACTAACTGGAAAGGAGTGAACCCAGTTGCGGTTTTCACGGAAGTACGGTAAGCCCAGAGAGCGAAGAAAAGTTGTAGATGCCAGGATGTCTTATTTTCCCCTACCATACATTGAATCATGGTTTTAAGGACCTTGTCGATGGCTTCAACTTGTTCATTGGCCTAAGGGTAGTATGGGGATGAGTTTTCATGGTGAAAACCCAACTTGGCATGCAATTCACTCATCATCTCGTTCTTAAAGTGTGAATCGTGATCAGTGACAATGGCTCGTGGTACACCAAAATGAGTTATGATGTGGTTAAAAATGAAAAGAGTTGTGGTACGACCATCATTCAAAAAGGTAGGCATAGCCTCAGCCCATTTTGTAAAGTAATCGATGGCAACGATTATATAACCGTGCCCCCCGGCTGAGGTAGGTTTACACTGCATGAAATCGATACCCCACTTGGAAAAGGGGCCGATGGAAATGAAGGGGTGCATCTTAGCAGAGTGGGTGCATGCCTTGTTGTTAAAAACTTGGCAGGGTGGGCATTTTTTGACTGCCGCAATACAATCTTTGAAAATCGAGGGCCAAAAGTAGCCGGCATGTAAAATTTTATGGGTTGTAGCCATCCCAGAAAGGTGACCGCCACAAGCTCCAAGGTGACAGTCATTTAGAATGTGTTCAGCCTCTTCATGAATCAAACATCGTCGAAGGATAGTATCAATGCCACGGCGATACAAAGTGTCGCTGACGATAAGATAAAATGGTGGTGAATACGTCGACGCTCTTCACGGGAAATGTTAGGCTGAAAGCATTGGGT
This sequence comes from Picea glauca, assembly GCA_000966675.3. NCBI lineage: Eukaryota > Viridiplantae > Streptophyta > Pinopsida > Pinales > Pinaceae > Picea > Picea glauca. The sequence continues at coordinate 465,880 of JZKD02S1815602.1, forward strand.
TTGGAGATAAAGGAGGACATCTCCATACCAAATATCAGATGTGTTGATGAGGAACAGAGTTTCGTCAGGGAGAGAATCTCTAGGTTCAACATCTTCATCAGCATGGGGAAGGTCGCAGATAAGTTCCACCAACACCAGGGACTTTTTGGCTTTGGACTTCACAAATTCAAGATCGAATTCCTGAAGGATGATGATCCATTTGGAGTATTTTCCCCCGAGCACTTGACGTGTCAAGACATGATACATGGGGTTCGAGTCCGCGATAACAGTGGTGGTGCGTAGCAGGATGTAATGGCGAAATATCTGGACAGCGATGACGACTGCCAGAGCCAGTTTTTCTACATGTGAATATCAGAGTTCGGGTACAGATAGACTCTTTCTCAAGTAATAGATAACATGTTCCTCACCGTTGGGGTCCTCCTGAACTAACACCATCACAATAGTGGAAGTAGAGGCAGCTAAGTAAAGGATGTAGTCCTTTGTATAATCTGGAGGATGCAACAAAGGTGTGTGGGTCAAGGCATCCTTGAGAGCATCAAATGATCGTTGAGAAATATCATCCCAGATGAAAGGGGCGTTTTTCTGCAACAATCGCATGAATCCTTTAGTTATCTCAGCGTAGTTACAAATGAAATGGCGAAGGAAGTTTGCTTTCCCTTGCAAACTTTGGAGTTGGGTCAAACTAGTAGGTGGGGGTAAGGCCAGAATAGCCTTAATCTTTAAGAGATTCACCCAAATCCTGTCCTTAGAGACAATGAAACCGAGGAGTCGGCCGGATTCGACAGCCAAAATACACTTATGTGGATTCAAACGAATACGGTAAAATCGACATCGAAGAAAAATAGCTCGTAGGTGATCAACGTGATCCGATCGATTGGATGAGTAGGCAGGTAAGTTGTCGAGGTAAGGTTCTACAATATGCTTGATATCGTGGAAAGAGTAGGACATAGCCTGCTAGAAAGTAGCACCAACATTTTTGAGACCAAATGGTAGGTTCCGATAGGAAAAAGTTCCCATGGGAAGATAAAGGTTGTCTTATGTTGATCAGCAGGTAAAATTTCAATCTGGTTATACCCGGAGAAACCATCCATGAAAGAGAAGATTACGCTCCCAGCACAATTATCAATGATCTGGTCGATGAAGGGCGTAGGGTATTTGTCCTTTGGACAAGCCTTATTGAGATCTCGATAGTCAACACATACGCGAATGGTACCCTATTTTTTGGAAACCAGAACAAGTTTGGAGACCCATTCTATCAAGGGGACAGGATAGATGAAGTCGGATTTCAAAAGTTTCTCAACTTATGCCTTTATGGCTGAGATTTTCTTGGGATGAACCGGGCGGATTTTTTGTCGAACAGGTTTCGCACCTGGGTAAGTCTTGATTTCATGTACGACGATTGAGGGGTCGATCCCTGGCATTTCTTCATAGCTCCAAGTGAAGATATCGCGGAATTATTTAAATAGGGCGGTGTAAGAGACCACCTCTTCGGGTGTGTAATTAGCACCGAGGTTAATGTTTTCCACAACGCCTTCTTTGATTGAAATATCAATAACGATCATAGTAGAAATATTACCTAGATTCCCCTCAAAAAGAATAACTTGTGTGAGGATGGGAGATTGTCGAGGATTGGTAACATCAGGAGGGAAGACAGAGTGTATGTCTTTGTGAATTTATTCTAGGGGTGGAAGAAAAGAGGATTGATGATGGTTATCATCCCAAGGTACGTCGTCAATGCTAAGCATTTCCATTATCGATTCGTCAGAAGGAAAAATTTGGGAAATGTAATTGATTGCAGACGATAGGGAATCCAACCATGACGGCATCGAGTAGGTATTGGATGCCAATAGATGTGGGTCATCCGGGGAGGGAGAGGCATATTGAATAGCAATGTATGCAGCCTCGGCTGGGCTAAGTGGCATTGTGTCACCTAGTACATCAAATTCCATAAGACTAGGTACAATCCAAGGGTCAGATGATTCCAAATATTGATAAGCCATAGTTGAAATCATATTGACGGTGGCAATATGATGTGTGGTGGGTGGAAGTGGTGTAGGGAAGGTACCCATAAGGCTATAATCTTTCAACAATCCAACGCCAACGCTTTCATACGTAATCTTGTGGTCTCCCGAAAAAGGAATGTTGTTGGTAGCAGAAGCACGATCATCGGGTGTACAAAAATCTAGTTGGTCAATAGTGATAATTTTGCCTTGATGAGGGAATTGTACACATCGAAACACCAACAAGGCGACGACAGTCATAGTGTAGAACCAACTTCTTCTGAGTAATAGGTTGTAATCGAGGGGGGAATCGACCACCTCGACATCAATGGTAACGGTTTTGTTGCCCAACTGAACGGCTAAGGATTGTAAAAGTCCGTGAGGATGAAAACCTCACCCATCAAAAGCGCGTAACATCATAGGGGATTTTTTAAGGGAAAGTGATTTCAAGCCTTTCCAACAAGCCAAAGACATGACACAAGTAGAGGCTCCCTCATCCAAGATAGTTCGATGGATTTGTTGATTGTGAACAACAACATCAATTTGAAAAGTTAGTTGGTGGGAGAGTCAAGGTTGATAATCATCCAGATTAAATGTGAGGTTATTATATGACTCGGGATCAAAAGCATCGATGGTAGCCAATAGAATTCTACGTTGACTAGGACACTGTTGTAGAACTTCCAAAGCAGACATAGCACACGGTGCTTGAGCCAAATCTTCAACGATGTTGTAGTTTTGGGCAGCCCGTGAACTAGGATTAAAGGTAGATTTTTGAATAGTGCTCTTAGGAGGGTGTAAGATGGAGTCAAATGAAGGTTTCTCGATCTGGAGTGACCCAGACGGAGGGCTAGCAGACGGAAGACTAACGAAAGATGGTGACGGGTCTGGTAAAGAACCGTTAGTGGTCTTCGGCTTATCAGGTTTAACTGGTGTGTCATATGTTGTAGTGCGAGTGGTCACATTAATCCCCTTAAACATGTAAATATGGGCACTTTTCGAGGCCTCATCATGGGATTGGCTGGAACTGCCCCCTGGAGTGGGGGTTTGAGCAACCAAGGATTGCTACTATGAAAAAGGTTGAGTGAACACAGCGGGTTGTGAATTTCCTTTAAAAATCTTGGCCACTTCATCGCGATGTGGACAATATCAGGTGTAGTGATCATCACCACAAATGAGACATGGGAATTTCGGTTTCCATTGTGGTTTCTTTCCGACAGCAAGGGTTTGAGTTTGATTTTTTGGTTGTTCATTGTTATTGTTTTTCTTCGGTTTATTTCTCATCTTCTTCTTACCTCCGGATTGTTGTGAAGGGGTTGATTGGACTGTATTCACCTCAGAGACCTGAGTTTGAGGGGAGGTAGAAGAGGGTGTGGTCGAACTTGGAGTAGACGTCGAAGTGAACTGCTAGGTTGTTCCAGTCGACTGGGAAGTAGATTAGGTTTTGACGGAGCCAATAACTCCATCTGCGTGCGAGGTAGACGACGGTTTGTATGGATCAATAGTGGCATGGGTAGCATTTGGTATTAATTCGTACAGAGTACCAGATTTTGAATAAACCAAATCTAAGTACTGAGCTCGAGCAATAGCTTCTTCCTCGGTGACTACACCACCCATGGAAAAATCATGAGCAATCGGGGGTAACAGTGATTTAGTGAACCATTCCGCTAATAAATGGTCAGGAATGATCGCTTTGATCAACCTTCGTCGTCGCCTCCATTCGTGAATATGATCAGAGATATGCACAGAGTTCGTCTAGCGAATGGAGTTCAATAGTTCAGTACCCGTCTCGTATCAAATGAGTAGTTGGAAGTGCGTGAGGAAAGACATGGCAAGGGATTTGAAATCTTGAAAAGAAGCACGTAGTAGTTCAATATAACACTTTGCTGCAGAACCCATAAGTGTTCGTTGGAAAAGACGCAAACGTATAGAATCATCCATGAGGGAGTTTGATGAAAACCACAAATGGAAAGTCACCACATGGTTATTTGGATCTTCTCTGGACTTTCCGTCGAATTTCAGAATATCAGAAGGAAGTTTAGCTGGAATAGCTGACCAAACCGGAGAATGAAAAATAGGATCATTCGTTAACCGAGACAAGTTTGGGAGATCCAGAGTCACAAGGAAAGGTAATTGTTGGTTAACCTGTGGGTGATACTGGTGTGGCATACGAACACCAGTAGGACCATACACTGGGTTAGGTGGATAATTGTAACCAGTGGGTCCTCCTGCATAAGGTTGATGTTGACCAAGGTACACAGGATTTGAGGGGGTTCGCGAAACGTGTGCGAGCGGAGGATAACTGGATGGGTTTTGAGGATTATAAGCCGGATTTGGTGTTTGCCTATAAGGGGGGTAAACATTTTTTTCCATAAGGGGGATATATATGAGTCCCTTGAGGAGGAAGAGGTTGTTGTGGACCTTGAGGATTATGTCCTCCCGAGAACTATGGGTTTCCTAGGAAAGGAATGTTCCACAGATTGGGCGTTGTAGACGCATTTTGTCCATGAGGTTGATGGTGGGCTCCGGTTGATGGTGGGATCTGGTTTAAGGTTTCCCCCCAGCATGAGGTTTCCCTCCAAATGGAGGTTGTCCTCTGGCGGGAGGATGCCCCCCATAAAGAGGTTTCCCTCCGAAAGGAGGTTGGACCCCAAATGGAGGTTGTCCTCCGAGAGGGGGTTTCCCCCCAGCATGAGGTGGAGTTCCTGGAATTTGGGAACCAAATGTAAACGACTGATCAGTGATGCTTAATGGATTAAAACCACCAAGACCGGTCCCTCCGGGTTTTTGTATAGGTATAGAACTTCCAGGCATAAATTGGGCAGTGGTGACAACAGAAGAATTCAGTGCTCTGTACCCAAAAGGAAGTGATGATGAAGGTTTAAGTGTTATTGGTGTGCCAATTGTAGCTTGGCTAACCACCACATTACCAGCGGGAATAGTCGGAACATGAGGGACCATTGTAGAATGGGTCGTCTGGAGAGAAAAAGTGGAACTTGGGCCAACGGATTACATGTTTGGATCAACGGATGGTGCAATTGAAAAAATGGTAGTACTGGTAAAATGATCTAAGGGTATGGTGTAGGTAACAGGCATATCGGCACCTATTCTTGTTTCGTAAAGATCTCACACCGTGCGCGGTGGGCTTTGAACAACGTCCGCGGTCCAAAAGGGGTCTTCGACTAGAGGGTTTGAATGAGACCCAGTCAGAACATCAGAAGGATTAACAATGACAAGTTCGTCAGTTGAATTTAGTTGGAGAAAACGCCTCTCATATCCCTCAGGAATGCAGAAAGCCTCGAGAGACTCTGAAACAATTCGAAAATTCTCTAAAGAGGTGGGAACTTCCTCCTGGGAGGTTATAATGTCATGAACCTCGCTCTGTTGAGGAGATCCCTCCATAGAATGAGGGGGTAAAGGGGTAGTATCTTACATATTTTCTGGAGGAATTCCCTGTACCCTACACGAACGGCGTGGAGGGTCGATGTTGGCGAAAAAAAATTGACGAAAAAAATCTATGGCCAACTAACAAAAAGAAACAGCATACACTAATAGAATCTAGGAATCAAAACCAAGCAAAAAAAACCTTCTCTCGATGATCGTGCTAGTTGGTGATGAAATCCAATGTCACGTGATGAAGTCAAGAAGGGGCTAGGATATCGTGGAACAGTTACAATGGAGACCTGCTTAACGAACTTTCACCTTGGTGCAAGCTTCCACGCAGTAATTGTGGATTTACCCTCCAATGAGCCCGAGTGAGTTTGACCAATGTTTTCTCCAGGTACAGTGAGACTTCCCTTCATTGTCACCTTGTGTAAGACCCTAAATATTATGGCTACTAAGGTCACCAATTTACAGTCATCCCCTGGGTGGGTACAGTCGACAGTCTAGTCTGAACGTAAGGGCAGGGTATCTATCCCGAAATCAACTTGAAAGGCTTCCACTCAACATTGTGGGTATACCTTCAAGCGACCCCCATAATACGATCCGACTACTACAATCAGTCAAACCACAGAGGGATAATCTCCATAGCTTTCCCGAGTGCGACCTCGTGTGTAACCCCTGTGTGAGAGGGGGAACCCAGAAAGCCTATACGACAATTGGATTTCACTCTCCCTAGCTCAGGATGCTAATGTTTTCTTTGGAAACTTTGGAGAGTTGTACTCATAGCCTAATCCAAAGTGTTAATCCTAGTCTAATGTTGGTGGAAGATCCTAAAAATAAAAAATGTTCTAGATAATTTTTAATTAGCATTCATTGTATAGTTGTTCGTTACTCAAAAGAGTGTATGAAAGTGAAACGGATGGAATGATGACTCAATTCCCAAAAAATGCATAAAAGATGATAAGCAGTCGTTTCTTTTCAATGAATGTTTATTTAAGGGAGAGAGAGAGTTGTTTTCACTATCAAACACTAATAAGGAATGTCCTCAATCAATTTTTTCTCAATCAAATCCAATGTAATGCTAAAAAATTTCAGAAATGCCTTCTAATATGAAAATCAATCACTAAGATGTATATGTATTGTTTGTATGCGAATAATGATTAATTTAATACGAAACTTCTCCTGCCAATTAACCTTTTAGATCAAGGAGACTCAGACAAGTGTAAGCAGATTTCGCACAAACAACACACCCTCTTGCTATGATTGAAAACAAGAAGCAAAAAGAAAACAAAAGATAACAAAGAAAATCAAAAATTTCACACAAAAGAAAGATGCTAAGAAAAATGACCTCAAAGAACCAAATGAGATGATTGACATATTTATGATGTTCTTCACCACAATTTTCACTTAGTCATATAAGAGAGGAGACAGCAGCGGATTTATCCCAAGTTCTTCAATAGAAGAAAAGCTCAAAATAAGGAAGAAGGTCAAAAATCTGAACAACAAAATGCTTATTTCTCAGAAATCAAATCGTCAAAGGTCAATAGGAAGATGTACTGAAGCATGAAGAAACTGAGCAAAGATAAAAACAGAGATTGGATTTTGGAAAAATACAATTCTAGAAGGTTTTTTGCAAAGGAAGGTTGGTGCTCTGGTGTAAGGGGCACTAGAGTGTTATAACTCTCTGTCTAAGAACTTCAGGGAGCATTGGCGCCCTGATAACAAGGTGGGGGAGCGCTGGTGTCCTAAAACCCAAAAAATTGTCCAAAAAACCCTAAAACTCAAATGAACTTTGGCATTCAGAGTATGTGTGATGGAATAAGGAGTCAATCATCATATGAAATCAAACATATGGGGTGAAAAAAGTCTAAAAACAACAAAGATTAAGACAAGGTATGTGAGGAAAACCAAAACTGAAAGTTTTGATTCGATCCCCAGTGGAATCGCTAGTTTCTGTTGAAGGAAAATCTCCCTACGGATAGGTAGATCTCCTCTCGAGAGCTAGACTCTTAACTCTTAAGACAGAATATGCTTATCATGGTTATTGACTTCCTTTTAGATCTAGATAAACTAATGTGTGAGGAGGAAGGAGAAAAGAAGTACCTTTTACCGGTGTTTGTCCCTGCACGATCTGAGTTGAGATCCAATCTTTCTCTCCTCGATAAGCCCTGTAGACAAACAAAAGTACAACCACTTCCTACTCTACTGATATTAGCTCGAAATAGGCCTATCTATTAGAGACAAATCCATGTGAGATCAAACACAGATTTGAAAGAAACAGGCCAAGCATATTATATTAAAGAGAACAACGACGAAGGATACTTACAACCATAGATGTGAGTGTAGTAGCTCCTTCAAGCCCTCCTTGTTTGAACCCTTGCTCAAACAGTCCATACGCCAAATACTAATGCTCTGAAAGACACCTTCTTCATGAGATCATAGGTTAGATGCTTCATAATTCTTTCCATCCCTTTTCACCATGAGAAGCCCTACTTAAATAGGCTTGGAGAGGCCCAACCACTTGAGATATATTTGGGGTAAGTTGAGGATTTTCCTCCTTCAGTTAGGGATCTTCCCTAAGATCATGGCTTGACCAAGGATTTGAATCCAACTGCCTTCAGATATTGAGAGGATATTCCCCTCGTTCCTCTCAACAAACCAATTTTTTGCCCAGAATAGGTAACGCTCTCTCAAAAGGGGTATCAGAGCGTTATAGCGCTCCCTGGAAATGTATAGGGAGTGCCAGCACTCTTGACAGTAGCAGCGCTCCATAAAAAGGGAATACAAAGTGTTATAACGCTACCTGACAGCGTGTAGAGGTGCACCAGGGCTCCTGACAGTGGTATAGGGGAGCGTTCTCCTCTGAAACTCAATTTTAGTGGTTCTTTCAAATGGAAAGAGGTTCATAAACTATGTTAGCCCATTCCTCTTCTTCCAAATCAAATGTTTGAGGTGTTTTAAGTGTATTTCTAATGTCGTTATAGGCACGACATAGGCATTATGGCAGTATGCTTTTCCTGACACTTGCGACACTTGTGACCAAAATGCGACACTTGTGACACTATCGAAGTGAGTAATTTTGATGTGTAACACATAGCCATAAGGATACTAAGCTCATTGAAGAACGGTCACTATGGTTTCTATCAAGAGCAGTTACCAAAGCACTGTCGCTAGGGTTACTAGCAGGTGTAGTTGCAGAAACCATAATCCTCTCGTTGAGGCACCTTAAGTGAAGGAATTTACCTAATTTTTGGATAGACTAGTGTTCCCTAGACTAGCGCATCTCCTAGTACTCTCAGCAAGCTAAGACGTCAAATTTGAGTTTTTGGTCAAATCTAGGGTTGACCAAGTCAAAGCAGACATGACATGCTCTATGAAGTCAAAAAACAAGATAGAAGGAGATTCTAACTTCAGATCATGGAAGACAAGGATTGATCTCATCCTTTCCAAGAACAAAGTGTTGGATATCGTGAAAGGAAATATTGTGGAACCAGAGTTTGAAGAAGGAAAAGAGAAGGAACCACAGAACGTTGCAGTTATGGAGAAGTTCAAAGATAGTGACATCAATTCCATGAGTATCATAGTAGATTCTATAAAAGTGTTTAGTTTTTCATAATCTAGGTTAATCATGTAGTTCATTTAATTTCATCATGTCTTAACCATAAACAACAATGTTGCAGCAACCAAGATCACAAGAAGAAACACCATGCACAAGTACACAAGATATATCATGGAAAACCCTTCTCAAAAAAGGGAGAAAAACCCAGCCAAATCCTTTGCTATATTCTTCAAGAGAAAGACCTTTCACCACCAATAATGAATTAGCACACAAGAGGGTGCTTAATCCCTAGAAACCCTAGCGCCCAAGAGAGGAGCGCAACTTTTCCAAAGAGAAGTACTTGCTGAAATTTCCAAAACATGTGAGGAGGATATGATTCTACAATGGAGAATCATCTCCTACTTATATTAGACTTTGACTATTTACCAAGGGCATCTTATTGGCACAACAAAGCTGACATATCTAAGTCAAATACACTTTATCATTATATTTATTATTATAATTAATATTCACATTATTAATTTTCTTCTTTATATTAACATAGGGCCGACCTGTACCCTTTACATAATAACTAGGGTTATAGTTAGGTCTGACTCTTGAAAAATATATATAGAAAAGGATCATATACACCCACTAGTGCTCATCCATTAGGGGCCACATCCATAGGGATGCCATAGACCCGAGTCACTGCATTACATATATGAGCTAGGTCCTCACACGTGCACTTATGCTCATCCATAGTCACGTCTTGCTCTACAGATCTGCTTTCCCACTGCCACCAACAGGAGGATCATCTGGAGTCTTCTCATCAACTCTGTTGTTGTTCAAAGGAGGCCATCGCATCATCTTCATTCTTATTCTCATGATGATGTGCCCAGTGCTTTTCAGGATTTCCCTAATTCAACAGATCACTCTTACATCAGATAATCATCTGTATCTCTTCTCTCTCACGTCATGGAGGAGGCCATATACATTCCTAGCCCCTGTCCCAGGCTCATCCACTAAGGGCCACATCCAAAGGATCTGATACACCCACTAGTGTTCATCCACTAGGAGCCACATCCATAGGGATGCCATAGACCTGAGTCACTGCATCACACAGATGAGTCGGGTCCTCACACATTCACCTATGCTCGTCCATAGGTACGTCTTCTCTACAGATATTCTTTCCCACTGCCACCAACAGTAAGATCATCTGGAGTCTTCTCATCAACTCTGTTGTTGTTCAGAGGAGGCCATCACATCATCTTTGTTCTTATTCGCATGATGATGTGCCCAGTGTTTTTCGAGATTTCCCACATTCACGATGTGCTCAGCTACAGGCATGCCCTAACTCAATAGATTGCTTTTCCACCTGATGATCATATGGAGTTCTTCTCTCTCACGTCATGGAGGAGGCCATATACATTCCTAGCCCCTGTCCCGGGCTGGAACCACGAACCCTTTATTAGGGGATTTCTCTCAAGTTTGTAAACTGAGAGTAAGACTTCACATAGCTGCTATATTCCACATATCACAAGTTTCTAAGATGGAGGATGTCTCCTATAGATGCATTCATCAACACTCCCTCTCATCTGGGGAGGCATTCTCCATCAGGCCAATCTTCTCACGGAAATACTCAAACTTTGTCTTAGCAAGTGGTTTAGTGAATATATCAGCAATTTGTTCATGGATGGAAAGATATTGAAGATGTATTGTCTTCTTGTGTACCATATCTCTGATATAGTGATACTTGATTTCAATATGTTTTGATTTTCATGAAATACTGGATTCTCTTAGAGCTTTACATAGCTCTGGTTGTCACAATGAATGGTGGTAGGATCCATCTCATTTTCAAACAAATATGTCAAGAGTTTGTGAAGCCAAACGACTTCATGAAATGCCACACTTGGTGCAATGTATTATGCCTCTGTCGTACTCAAACCCACAGAGATTTTTTTTCTGTTGCACCAGGAAACCAGGGTTGATCCTAGGGTGAAGAAGCTTCTTGAGGTGCTCTTTCTTCCTATTGCACTTCCTGCCCAATCTGCATCAGCATACCCTTCCAGTCTTAGATCCACATTTGTTGCATATTTTAGGACATAGCCAATAGTGCCATGTAAGTATCTTAATATGTGTTTGGAAGTTATCCAATGTGTCTGTTTTGATTGGCTCATAAACTGGCTAAGAACATTTACTGCATAACAAATGTTCGGTCTGGTGTTAACCAGATACATCAAGGATCCAATAAGTTGTCGATATAAATGTGGATCTACGTCTCTGGAATCGATATCATTCATCTTCTTCAGATCCATTACCATTGGGGTTGGCATGGATTTACAGTCTGTCATTTGGAATCTTTTCATAATTTCCAAAGTATATTTTCCTTGGCTTAGGAAAATCTCGTCTGATCTCTGCCATACTTATAGTCCCAAGAAGTAATGCATTTGGCCCAAATCCTTCATTTAAAATTTGGAAGTTAATTCATGCTTGCATTCATCAATGAGTCTTTCTGAGTCGGTGATGAAAATATCATCGACATATAGGACTAGAATCAAACATTTGTTTCCATTAATGCTATAATATAAGTTTGGGTCGGCTGATTTTTGATTGAAACCCAAACTTGTCAAGAAACCATCCATTTTATCGTACCAAGCACATGGGGCTTGTTTTAATCCGTATAAGGCTTTCTTCAATCTGCATGAGATTTTTCATTGTGTATAACGAAACCTTCTAGTTGTTCAATGTAGACTTCTTCCTCAATTTTTCCATTGAGAAAAGTTGTCTTTACATCCATCTGATGTAGCTTCCAGCCCATGGAAGTGGCTAGAGAAATGATGGATCGAATGGAGGTATATCTAGCTACCAATGTGAAAGTCTCATCATAGTCGACTCCCTCTATTTGTGAGAGCCCTATGGCCACGAATCTTTCTTTATATTTTTCAATGCTTCCATCAACAGCATGTTTGATTTTGTAAATCCATTTGGAAGTTACTACGGATTTCCCTTCTGGCCTCGGGACAACATCCCATACATCATTATTTAGTATAGATTGATATTCTTCAGTCATGGAATCTTTCCATACTTGTTCACTTGAGGCTTCTCCATGAGAGGTTGGTTCTGAATCAATAATGTGAGTCATAGCTAAAAGGTAGCTCAAGAATCTCTTAGGTTTCTTGCTTTCTCTAATTTCTCCTTGTGGAGCTTTATGTCTTTCTTCTTCTTCTAAAGTTTGGCATGCCCAAGCAAGTATTTTATGTCCAATAGTGATGTCTCTAGGTACATTACTTGGGGCAACCGAATCTGTTGGAGGAGCTGGATCAATTTGTGTTGTAGGCTCATCTGGAACATTGTTTGTCTCCCTCTGAATTTCTAAATGAGGAAAAGGTATTGTTTCACTATTTATTTCCATCTGAGCTTCTTTGGATTTCTGGAAGGCTACTTCTTCTACAAAGGTGATGTCTCTTCTTACTTCAATTTGTCTTTGTCCTGGGATGTAGATTCGGTATGATTTTGAGGATTCAATGTATCCTACAAAAGTACATTTCCTTCCTGAAGGTTCTAGTTTGGATCTCTTTTCTTTAGGTACATGAAGGTATACTGGACATCCAAATATTCTAAAGTGTCTAATTTCAGGTTTCACTTTAGTGAATGCTTCTTCTGGAGTAATGTTTTTTAGGATCTAATGAGGGCTACGGTTTTGAACATATACTGCAGTCATACATTCTTCTTCCCATAGAGTCATTGGTAGTCTCTGATCATGTATCATTTCTTTAGTTCCTTCAATGATGGTTATGTTCTTTCTTTTAGCAACCCCATTTTGTTGAGGCTTGTACGGTATTGTGAGCTCCCTCTTGATCCCTGCTTCAATAAAAAAATTGATGAATTATTTTGAGGTGTATTCTCCTCCATTGTCTTATCTCAATACTTTTATTTTTCTTCTGGTCAAGTTTTCAACCTGATCTTTGAATTCATGGAATTTGGCTAGGACTCTATCCTATTTCTTCAGAAAATAGATCCAGGTTTTTCTGGAGTGGTCATCTATGAATAGTACATAGTACAAGTACCCATTTAAGGATGAAACGGTCATTGACCCACATACATCTAAATGGATCAAGTCCAAAATTTCCTTGGATCTATTGTCACTGCTGGGAAAGGATCCTTTAACATTTTTAAACACCTTCATGCTGGATCTGGATCTGTAGTAGACATGTTACCATTTTCCTTAAATCTGGAAGAGATCTATAATGAATGTGAGAAAGCCTTATATGCCATAGCTCACTTAGGTTGATGGTGTCATGTATTAAGGCTTGAACTGGTTTGATGGTCAACTTGTATAGGTCGTTTTCTCTGATGTCGATTACTTTGGAAGAGCTAATATGAGAGTCTTTGTGCCATGCAAGGACTCTCCCTTCTGAGAAAGTGATTTTGTAACCTTTGTCTTCAAGAGCCGAAATAGAGGCAAGGTTTCTCTTCATTCCTGGTACATATAAGACCTCTTCCAGTTTGAGCTGCATATCTGAATCTAGTTGGAAGGTGGAGGTTCCAACTCCTCTCATGTTATATCTAGCATCATCTCCAAGGACCACATGTAGATGTGTTTCTTTCTCAATGAAGTGTGTTAAATGATTTCTAATACCGGTCATGTGCCTGGAAGCACCAATATCAATTAGCCAAGTGATTTCATTGAGAGGAAGCATACCTGAGAGTGTTGAGATGTTAATATCTTCATTGCATTGGAGTTTGGGTTTGAGCTTGCTTCCCATCATGAAATTGTTCATCTTCATAAACCCTTGTCAACTAGACTAGAAAAAACTAATGGCTAGGCTAGTCTAGCACTTTTAGGTTTTGTTGGGCTTATGACTTCCAACAATAATCCTTTAAGTATGATTTCTTCTTCAAGAAATTCTCAGAAATAAGATTCATAATTTTCTGTAGAAATTTGACGAAACCCTAGAAGTTCTTAGGGTCAAAATTTTGAAAATGCTCAAAATTTAATTCTAAGACTTGTTGGAGGTACGTTGAAGGAGTTCATACCTTTCTAAGTAGTTTTAAGCCAAATATTCTAAGTTATAGTGGTGAAAATTATCTGAAAAGGAGGTCGTACGGATTTTTTGGAAACCCTAGGAGGGTCGTACAATTTATGCAAATGAGAGAGTAGATGTTCTGGAGAAAGATTGTGCAGTGGGATCTTCAAGACCTATGCTCTGAAACCATGTTGAGTTTTTCATAAGCTAGGTTAATCATGTAGTTCATTTAATTTCATCGTGTCTTAACCATAAACAAGAATGTTGCAGCAACCAAGATCACAAGAAGAAACACCATGCACAAGTACACAAGATATATCCTGGGAAACCCTTCTCAAACAAGGGAGAAAAACCCAGCCAAATCCTTTGCTATATTCTTCAAGAGAAATACCTTTCACCACCAAGAATGACTTAGCACACAAGAGGGTGTTTAAGCCGTAGAAATCCTAGCGCCCAAGAGAGGAGCGCACCTTTTCCAAAGAGAAGTACTTGCTGAAATTTCCAAAACATGTGAGGAGGATATGATTCTACAATGGAGAATCATCTCCTACTTATATTAGACTTTGACTATTTAGCAAGGGAATCTTATTGGCACAAAAGGGTCGACCTCTCTAAGTCAAATACACTTTATCATTATATTTATTATTATAATTAATATTCACATTATTAATTTTCTTCTTTATATTAATCATATTAACATAGGGCCGACCTGTACCCTTTACATAATAACTAGGGTTACAGGTAGGTCTGAATATTGAACAATATATATAGCAAAGGATCTTATACACCCACTAGTGCTCATCCACTAGGGGCCACATCCATAGGGATGTCATGGACCTAATTCACTGCATCACACAGATGAGCCAGGTCCTCACACGTTCACCTTTGCTCGTCCATAGGCACGTCTTCTTTACAGATCTGCTTTCCCATTGCCACCAACAGGAGGATCATATGGATTCTTCTCATCAAGTCTATTGTTGTTCATAGGAGGCCATCACATCATCTTCGTTCTTGTTCTCATGATGATGTGCCCAGCGCTTTTCAGGATTTCCCACGTTCACCATGTGTCCATCCATAGGCACGTTCTAACACAACAGATCGCTTTTCCACTGGATGATCATCTGGAGTTCTTCTCTCTCACATCATGGAGGAGGCCATATACATTCCTATCACTTGTCCCAATATGGAACCACGAATCCTTTATTAGGGGCTTTCTCTCAAGTTTGTAAGATGAGAGTAAGACTTCACATAGCTGCTATATTCCACATCTCACAGGTTTGTAAGTTGGAGGATGTCTCCTATAGATGCATTCACCAACAAAATACCACTTTATACCTTGCATCTCCCATCTTGACACATCTAATAAGATGTATGATTCCCTAACAAACCTCTTCTTAGTCAGAAACATTGGACAAGTAATGAGTCTGAAGAATGAGCTCTGTGACATGAAGATGAATGATGATGGCAGCATAACATCATACTTTGTGAGAATCTCTCAGTTAAGAGATCAACTACAAGATATTTAAGAAACCATTTTAGAGAAGGAACTGGTAAATATAGTACTCAACGGTCTTCCCAAGACATGGGATGCATTTTCCGCAAGCATGAACACAAGGAAGGAGTATCCTACATTTGAAGAACTTTGGACTTGTTGTGCACAAGAAGAATCAAGGATTAGTGAAAAAGATAAACCTCATAATAAATATGATTATCAAGCCTTCACGGCAATATTTAAGAATTTCAGGAACAAAAGGAAGTTTGGCTCAAGGAAGAAGCCAAATCAAGAGAAATATATGTCAAAAATACAATGCTTCAACTGTCGAAAATATGGCCACTACAAGAATCATTGTCTTGAGCTAAAGAAAAGGAAAGAGACACACAAAGCATCAGTTTCTGATAAAAAGGAATCTTCAAATAAGACTAAGCAGGATAAAACATACTTCTTATTCTAAGACAAGGTAACATTACTCCTCATAGTTTTTTGCATACCATGTTTACATAGTTTCTGTACATATCTTGCATATATATCTCTTGGAATATAAGATGTTCAAAGAGAAACTACACCTATGGAAGATCAACAAAATGAGAACTTTCTATCACAATACCTACAAGTCAGGAAATACACATGAAAGGATGAAGTACATCAACAACCCCTGGTAACAATTCATGTGGAATCTATTACATAATTAATAGCTACAAGATAAGCCAAAATCATAATCAATCTTGAAGAAACCTAGAATAAGTAAAGACAGAAAGAAGTCAACAATTAAGAGGAAATTGGAGAAAGACTTATGACACTTTGCAGAAGGCAATAAGGATGCAGACGAAACCGTGGACTCTGTTAGATGGAGGGAGCCAATTATATATTTCCAAAAGAAGAGCATGCATTCATACATGAGGCAAGGATTAGGAGGGAGCTAATCTTATGATCCATTGAAGATGATGGAGTATATATCCATGGTAGTATCCATGAAAAGCAGTATGTGTTCAGTTTGACTTTAGAAGAATCCTTCTTCGAAAAGAAGCCTGAAAGTATCCATGGTTGTCCATTCACATCCATGTCCTATGATGAAAGAAATAAGTGGAATATCCAGGCCATGGAATCTATAGAAAACTCCATGGACCCAAGAGATAAAGAGAAACATGAGGAAGAACATGAAGATTCCAATAAAGAAAGAAAATTCAGAACAACCAGTCATTGTATCAAGAATCACAAGACTACCAGCCTGATATGAACTCACTAAAATCAATCAAGCAGAGGAACTGAAAGGTGTGATGAAGAACAATGTATGGAAGACTTATGAATGAAAGCATTGTGAGATCCAGAACTAGAGGTTCTCCCAGATGGAGGGACAAGACTATGATGATTGTTTGTTCCAGTAAACCAGACATACCTTTACATGAGCCATTATATCGTCCGCAATATCCATGGTTTGGAGTTAAATCATATGAATGCAAAGATTGTTCTCCAGAATAATTGAACAAAGAACATATGTAGAACAACCTCAAGGCTTTGAGGTATACCAGGAAGAGACCTTTGTATGCAGATGGAAGAAGACAACTTGGTGGAGAACCTCCAATGCACAGTAGAAGCGTGGTGAAAACCTTCTATAACAGAGATATTGTATCAGAATGGTTACTCATAACTCAAGGATGATGGATTTCCAATCCATGACAAAGCTCTCATGATGGCAGAAGAAGTACCACTTGGACATGTTCCAGTTTGACCCTTGCCACGATGTTATGAACTAGCAGGAAACAAAAGGTGAATCCAACAATGATATACTATAATGATCAAAGCTATATGAAGCCTTCAAAGAAAACCAGTGTTCTAGAAAGACCAAAATACATTGAGATCAAGCATTACATTCTCCCTAATGAAGTCTAGAAAAGAGAAAGTGGTTCTCCAATATATATCTCCACATATGAGCAGATAAGCAGATATTTTTGTAAAGCCTCTGTCCAAAATGAAAGAGTTTGCGTACTCAAGTTGGATCTCGTAGAGACGACTTCGTTATTAAAGGAAGAGATGACTCCCAAGTTGGGAGGGAGAACTAATGTGTTATTGATTTATGGACAGTCATTTTTTTCAGTTCGAAAAATGGTCCAGGATGAGCATTTCCTTTCCAGTTTGGAAAGTAGTTTGAGATTTCTAATGGACAGGAATTTTCCATTTCAAAAAATGGTCCAAATCGAACAGTCATTTTCGTAATGAAAATGGTTTGTTGGAATGATGATGTACCATAGACAATGATTCCCCTTATAGTTAACATGGGGAATGGTCTAGGACAATCTCTCTTCTTGACGGCCACTCTCAGTAGTGGTCAAGAAGACTGGCCTGCCTCGCCAGACAGTCATTCTTTCGAATCTCATAGTTGTGAGAAGTTTCGAAGAATGGTCCATTTTGGAGGTTGGTGTAGGACAATCATTTCCTTAGGAAATGGTCTGGACAGTCATTCCCTAGGGCAGATTCATTCTCTCTAGGTTGCACTTTGTTTAGTGTCGGAGGAATGGTTGAGATAGGTGAATGGTCCAGGTTCATCAATCGGGGACAGGCATTCCCTATGGCAGATTCATTCTCTCCATGTTTCACTTTGTTTAGTGCCGGAGGAATGGCCCATATAGGTGAATGGTCCAGGCTCAGAAATCGAGACAATTATTCTTCCTTGCTTGAGAAGAATAGTCCAGATAGCTCATCATTGATTTTTTACCCTCTGAGGGTAGATGCTCTTCCAGATCTCACAGATGTGAGTGGAATAATGGCCCAGATGATTCAATTTATATCATAAAAAAAAAAATTGTGCAGGTTGATGATATTATCATTATAGATATTGTATGTCTCCGGACAGTAGATGTATACTACTATGGTGGATGTGTTCCACTGATTGTGACTATATGTCACTGATCAAGTATCTGTGTGCTACTTGGTGTGGCAGTGTACCACTAGATTGTAGTTGTGTACTACTATGGATAGACACAGTTGTGTTCTATTGAATGACATTGTTCTGATTGCCCTGAAAACTATCAGTAGAGTTGGAAATGATTATCAGCTAGATGGATGATCAATGGATAGAGATTCACTAGACGAAAAATGGTCCAGGACATATGTCTGGATTAGAAGAATGGCTCTTATGTCACTTTGTGGAGTGAGTGACTTATCCAGCATCATGTCTGATTACTCAGATGGAGTATGGTTTCGAGAGATGATGCAGCTGATGACACTAATAGTGATGATGGTGCTCATGATCTAATGATGAGTTAGTCTATACGACTATGTTGATGCTACCGGGTAAATGGTATGTTTGTGCTCAAGACCATTACCTTCAATACCTCCCTAGCAAGGAGGGAGTGTTGATATTATGGTAGTTGCGGGATGTATTTACCTCCACATGTAAACCTGACGAGAATAAAATATTCCGAGAAGCAAGAAGAAACCCTAATCAATTGGTTAATAACCCTAGAAGACAAGTCATCTCAAGAGAATGACTTGTGTTAGGTTATTAGCCTCCAAGAGAAGAAGTCAGCTAAAGGAAATATTATATACTAAAGAATTACTACCCAGAATGAGAAGTCGACCCAGACAGTCTTCCAGAATTAGTATAAATATAGGAGGCCAGTCTTCATTCTGGCCAGTATTCTCAGAATTGCAGAAGAAGCACTTGTCTGCACTGCAGTTGGCCAGTTTGTGCGCAATTTTGAAGGAGAGTTGTCATTGCAACTGTTGCAGCTATCATATTTTAGTTTTTGGCTCTCTCTTGGTTATGGTTTGGACTCTTTGATAAGCTCTTGTTACTCTTGTTTGGTGCACTATCCTTGGAGAGAGGTGTGCTATCTTGTTTGGCTATCTAGCCTAGGGTTTGCTTCCAAAATGATTCTATGTCAAGATTAAGGTGCTCGGGGGTGGCTTTGGCTTATGGTTGGGTGACAATAGTGATATTTTCTATGGTTAAACAAGAACATCCATCATATTCTAACACAAGTAACATCCAAAAACTAAACACCACCATGCAACCCTAAGCAACTCTAAAAACCTTTATTTCATCAATCTTAAACTATAATAAATATCCATTACCTAAATTTCAAGTTAAAGGACTTTAGTGTTCATAAGAAGATTTTTTTAGTACTTTGCAATATGTTATAAAGGTAAAGTAGTTTCATCTACCTGCAATGTGCGTGCCCCCATACATTTTTTTTCCACCATTCAAATTGATTAAGTGGACCCACACCTAAATATATGTGCCTCTATAATTTAACCTTAAACACTTTCTTCGCATCATATGAATGTGTGACGTATAAAGAGTTGAATGTAATTTTATTCATAGGATCTTTGATGGAAATAGACTTCAAAATTCGGTTAGAAGGAAATAAAATTCAAACTAATATCGAAAAAATACAATAAAATAAATTTTAAAACACTATTTGAAAGAATAATAGAGTTTTTATCATTTTCTTGCAAATGTTACTCATATCACAACCAATAATCTTTAAGCATTCACATTGGGGTCTTCATCGTCATTTTTCTCTAATGCATCTATATCCAATGTTCCTACCTACTTTAGGTGATCATATTGATATAGTAACACAATTCCTACTCATATCACAACCAATAATCTTTAAGCATTCACATCATTGGGGTCTTCATCATCATTTTTCTCTAATGCGTCTACATCCAATGTTCCTACCTACTTTAGGTGTTCATGTTGATATAGTAACACAATTCCATTTGGAATTTTTAATAGTGAATTCAAAAACACTTCCTCCCAGGGTCTCTATGAGGTGTGCTTTTTATTAGGAAATTAACAATTGAGAAACCATGGAAACAAACAATTATTAGGAAATTAACAGTTGAGACACCATGGAAACAAACACTACATATACATAAATATAAATAACTCTAAAGGACCTAAAATATGTGTACCAATATTTATTGGTAAAATCATTATAGACAAAAACTTTCACTTAGAAACAAAAATTTGTATTATTGCTCAAGAAAAGAAAGACTACATCAAGTACAATACTCTACTTTTCATCATGTGACATCACATTGGCGTTACCAATGAACCATACATGATCATTAAATAGACACCATACACCAATGAGGTGATAAGACACGGATAAAGTGTTGTGAATAACAAGAATATGAATATTGTTAGATCACCTATACACAAGACAAAATTTGGATTGTTGGATAACTCAAGCACAAAATAGCACTAAAGAAACACATTGAAAAAATAAATAACTAGTAGATTAAACCAAGTGGGTCTCAAGAAATATCCTAATGTCTAATATCCTAAAATCCTCCCTTAAGGATTACTTGGGATAGGACAAATGTTCACATAATGACATAGGAGAATGAAATTATGCATATCCCCCATAATGACAACTTCTTTCCACCTAATATAGACCAAAGATGTAAAAGGATAACATATCAAGGTCTTACTTTGCAATTTGTTGATGCTAAATTACAAGCCTAGCGATTAAAAAAAAAGATGTCATAGAACTATGTCCAAAGGATAACATAAAAGATGGCAATGTTGTTGTTAAAGGAAAAAATTGTTGATGATCAACATAAGTGCTCTAGGAAAATAGTAGTGTCTACATACAAAGCTAGAAATAAATATCAACGTTCTCAAATGGATAAAGGTGTTGGAGTTCAAGAGGATTAGATGCATATGCAAGAAAAGGGGAAAAAACATTATCATCAATTAATAATGGTTCTCCAAGCAAAGGAGGTGTGAGGATAAAAAGGATAGATAGTTACCTCAAACAAGTATTTTGAAAAAGAAGTGAACCCCATATAGTTGAAAGCGTTGATGCTAAAGAAGATCGGATCATATGCACAAAAAAACAAAAATTTGGTCATGATCATCATAAGTGCTCCCAGTAAAAGAGGTGTTGGCATACTAAACAAAACATTTTATGAAAAAAGGGAACACCAAAACAATTGCATCAAGAAATTCCTTCAACACAAGACATATTTCTCAATATGAATCCCGACAAAAAATTCCTAAAGGTATCCATTTACAATCATTAAAAAAGGTGAATAAGTCCTCAGCTTGCACTCAAAAGGAATTTTTTATCGTATCCAACTAGCTCGATCTTCAAACAAAATAGGAATCACAAGTGCTCTTATATGATATTGGGAAATCAATAGGTGGATCAGCATAAAAATGAACACCAAAAACAAATAACTTACACAGATGGATTGAGAAGCCAAAAAACTTATGATCAGAGGCCTACATCATTTGGAGCACTCATGTCCACCCACACAGGGACCCGAAAGTGGATTGTTATAAGACACATAACAACACAATACCTCCTTCGACATAGCCAGTGGGAACATATCAATTCATGTATGAGCTCAAAAGTAATATCATCTACACTAAGGTAATACACACTTTGAGTTTCCTTTTCATCTATCCTCTTGATGCATCACTCATGGCATCGTTCTTAGTCTCCCATTTTCTTATTGATTTTTATTATTGCCCACATTTGTAGTGATTTCTACTCTCCATACCCATGCCCATTGCGAGCAAAATTCACAACATCCTTTCACTACTTCTCAACCCTTTGTGGTCATACATGTATCACACACCACATTCCTTATGTGTTTTCCTATCATTGTTGCAATAAATGATGCCAATGAAGTCGCCTCCACTACTCTATTAAAGTTGATTTAGACAACCATATAGGGATTTCTAATAAAATAGCCAAAAAATATTTTCTTAGCACACATGACCATTTGCAAAAGCACGCACCTTAATTGCAACTTTGTAATCTCGTAGAAAATCCAATTGACACAGCATAGCAATGTTTTGCGGGCTTCATACATATCCAAACTCACAAATAAATTCTCCAAGATCTACCCTACATACAACCACCAACAACCATCCAAAGCTCCTCACAAAATAAAGCACATGTGCAACAATGGAGACCTTTCATATCCCATTAACCTACTTTGTTACCATGTCAAAGTGTGCAAAATCAAGCACAAATAAATCAATAATAGATCTATTACTTGGAATTATTGTAAATATG
>JZKD02S1815602.1:488373-501383 GCA_000966675.3 Picea glauca
CCCTTGGCTATTTCATAGCCCAATGACCTACAGATTAGTCTGTAACACAAACTCATACGCATCTATGCATTATTATCATGTAATTGCATACAACTATAATCTCAATTCGGTATCCATGTACCAACAACTTTAACATCAAAGTTTTCAAGTTAGAAATATATCTCATAATATCCCATAATTCAATTAACGTTACCCATTCATAGAATTATCATTTACATAATAGATTGCATTATTTCCAACATCATTCAAATAGCATTTAAACCCTCATAGGATTCTCAATCACACAATATATCGCATCATATCCATCATCATCAATAACATTTAAACATTCATAGAATTTACATTCACATAGTAGATCGCATCATATCCATCATCATCAATAACATTTAAACATTCATAGAATTTACATTCACATAGTAGATCGCACCATATCCATCATCATCAATAACATTTAAACATTCATAAAATTTACACTCTCACAATATATCGCATCATATCCATCATTATTCAAATACATTTAAACATTTATAAAGGTTCATACGTCTTAAAAGTTCAAGTGTATTATTTAATAGTTTCACTTGTGAATAGGAAATAAAGGTGTTTAGGCCTCAGGTAATCCTGGTTGTCTAAGTCAAAAGGTGGTGTTGCATACACCCAACCTTCGAGAAACATATTCTCGAGGTGGTCAAAAAAGTGAGGGATAATCTCGTTGTAGTGTCTTGGCATCCTCCCAAGTAGCATATCCTGGACTATACTTGTCCCACTGGACCTTAACTTGGTCTACCAGACGGTTCCTGAGTTGTCGGACTCTACGGTCCAATATGCGTAATGGTTCTACCATGAGGGTTCCCAAGTCCGATATCTGCAATTCCTTCCAATTTAGTTTATGTGATTCATCATCAACATAATGACGTAGAACTGATACATGAAAAACATTATGAGTTTTATGCAAGTGGGGTAGCAGTACGAGACAATAGGCAATGGGTCCAATTTTCTCTTGGATTCTGAACGGTCCTATAAATCGAGGTGACAACTTTGTCCCCTTCCCAAACCGAATGGTACTTTTATTAGGCCTGATATGAATGAAAACTTGATCTCCCACTTTATAACTTCGATCAGTCCTGTGTGCATCCTCATAACTTTTCGTCTATCATGTGCTTCCTTTAGTCTCTGCCTAATCTGAATCACCTGTTCCTCCATCTCTTGAATCAATTATGGCCCAACGGTTACTCGGTCTTATAACCTCTCCCAACTCAACGGAATTTTGCATGGCCTTCCATACAGAGCTTCATAGGGTGCCATTCCGATGGAGCTATGAAAACTGTTATTGTAGGCGAACTCTACCAAAGGTAGGTACTTCTCCCAATGGGTTTGATTATCCATGACGTACATCCTAAGCATGTCTTCCATGACTTGATTTACTCTCTCAGTTTTCCCATATGTTTCCGGATGATAAGTTGTGCTTAAGTTCAACTGAGTCCCCAATGTTGACTGCAAACTTGTCCAAAACCTAGAAGTGAATATGGAGTCCCTATTTGAAATGATCTTCTTAGGTATCCCATGCAAACGGATGACCTCACTTACAAACACGCATGCCACATCAGTGACATCATAAGTGTCTCTAACCAGAATAAAATGAGCACTCTTGGTTAACTTATCAACTATCACAAGAATGGCATTGTGTCTATGAGATGTGAGCGGCAACCCCACAACAAAATCCATAGAGATGACTTCCAACTTGGACATAGGAACATCATGTGGTTGTAGGAGGCCTGTCAGGTGATGGTGGTCAGCTTTCACTTTTTGACACTCTAGGCACTTGGCAACGAAATGGAATACATCGTGCTTCATGCCTACCCAGAAGAAGAGCTTCCTCATGTCCGTGTACATCTTCTTCACACCCGGATGCGCACAATAAAGTGCTCTATGGGCTTCCTTCAGTATGATGCTTCAAATATCCCCACTTTCGGGGACGTACATCCTTCCTCGATATCTTAACAGTCTGTCTGCTTCCAGACTATATCATTCATACTTTGGATCTAATTGCCTCCCACTCTGGAGGTTTGAACTAACCTTTAAATACCAACTGCCTCCAAGGAGTTGCGTCAACACATGTTCCCTTAGATTGACTTTTAAGGGTACCAAGGAGAAGACACGTGGTCTCCTACTCAAGGCATCTGCGACTACATTCTCTTTTCCCTTGATATATGAAATACCAAAATTGTACTCACTCATGAACTCACTCCATCGCCTTTTCCTGGCATTCAAATCCCTTTGAGTGAAGAGATGTTTTAAACTTTGATGGTCTGTTTTGAGCTCAAAGTTTCTCCCTACTAGATAGTGCCTCCAAAGTTTCAGAGCTAGCATTACTGCTGCCAACTCTAAATCATGAGTAGCGTAAAGTTCCTCATGTTTCTTCAACTTCCTTGACACATAAGCTATCACTCATACATATTGCATTAGCACGGGCCCCGACCCTTTCTTTGAGGCATCCGTGCAGACTGTGAAGTCTTTTTCCATATCCGACACTCGTAGAATTGGCGCATTAGTTAGTAACCTCTTAAGCTCGATGAATGCACTATCACAATCTTCTGTCCATTCATACATGACCCCCTTGCACTGCAAAGTGGTGATGGGTTTCGCTATTTTAGAGAACCCTTCCACAAATTTCCGATAGTAACCTGCTAGCCCCATGAAGCTTCTTACCTCATGAGCATTTTTCGGCACTGGCCATTCCATAATGGCCTTTACCTTTTCTGGGTCCACAGAGATTCCTTCACCGGAAATGATATGACCTAAATAGTGGATTTCTTTCTGGAAGAAGGAACACTTCGACAACTTCCCATACAATTTTTTGTCTCTAAGGAAAGACAACACCACTCGCAAGTGTTCCTCATGCTCTCTTTCGTTTTTGGAATAGATGAGGATGTCATCTAGAAAGACTTGTACAAAATAGTCTAAGTACTTCCAGAATACGTCGTTCATGAGGCTCATGAATATTCCTGGCGCATTGGTCAATCCGAAAGGTACTACAACGAACTCATAATGCCCAAACCGAGTTTGAAAGGCAGTTTTAGGAATATCGTCTTCCTTAATCCTTAACTGGTGATACCTTGATCGCAAATCAATCTTTGAGAATACCGCTGCTCATTTCATCTAATCGAAGAGATCATCTATTTGTGGCATTCGGTACCTATTTTTCACTGTAGCACGGTTCAAGTCTCTGTAATCTATACACAGTCGTAAGGATCCATCCTTCTTCTTCACAAAAATTACTGGTGCACCCCAAGGTGAGACATTGGGCCTTATTAGCCCTAAGTCCAGTAACTCTTTCAACTGCATTTGCAACTCACAAAGTTCTGGCGCTGTCATCCGATACAAATTCTTGGAAATTGGTTATGCACCAGGTTTTAGCTCAATAGTAAAATCAAGCTCCCTCTCAGGAGGTAACCCTGGTAACTCGTTCGGAAAAACATCCTTAAATTCTGACAATATCGGTTACGGATCTAAGGAGGGTCCTTTCCTTTCACTCATTTCTTCCACTACATAAAGTTGACACCCTTGCCTCATGCACCGCTTAACCTGCATAGTTGAGATAAAGTGTAGAGACACCTTTCTCCGTACACCCTGGATCTCTACTGGCCTTCCTTCGTCGTCAACACAAAGCACCCTTTTTTCGAAACAATCTACCAAAGCTCGATGGGATTCTAACCAATCCATTCCAATGATTAGGTCACACGCCCCTAGAGCAGTGACATATACCTTCAACCTGGTAGTACACACTCACAGGTCTACTAGGAAATTATCAACGCTAGGTCCTACCGCTTGTTTTTCCCCCGAAGCCATCTCAACTTGTTTAAATTCATCCTGCTCGTAGGCTACCAACCCACTCTTTTCTAATGCAGATGGTGAAATCAAACTACTGTAGCACCAGAATCAAATAAAATCTTAACATTGATATGATTTAGTGTACCTGATGACTCCACCACCGTGGATTGATGTTCTACCTGGCGATTATTAACCGTTGCGTAAATCTGGTGGCTGCCACTTGCTCTTCCCATCGGGGCCTTTCCTTATCTATGCACAAATCTTCATTGTAACTCTGGTCAGTCACGCTGGTAATGGGGTCCTCCACATCCCCAACAGGTAACACGAGGTTGAACCTGCGCACTATTATGTGACTATCTCTTAAATGAGTTCCTTTCTCTAGAACCCCTGCCCCTACTAGTTGTCCCCTGAGATGGTCGTGGACCTACCTGTGTCGTTGGTGATGAACGAGATGTTGCACTCACTGCCATTGAAATACCTGTGGCGACTATCCTTGGTGTGACTCTATTACCATATGGGGGTGGCCTGGAGCTCCCTCCCCTGGAGAAGGTCCTAGGGGCCTTCCCCACGAATCCAGGACGATGCGGAAAGGTCAACCTCATACCTCCATTTAAGTTCATGTGTTCCTTCGCATAACACCCATTTTCCACTGCTTCTGCTATTGAAGACGGTTTCCACATACACACCATGGCCCTTATCTTAGGGTTTAACCCATAGACAAAGCGTTCTATCTGTTGTTGATCATTATCCATGTATGAAACATATTTGACCAATTCCATAAACTTGATCTCGTATTCTTCTACGGTTCGGTTTCCCTGTACTAGAGCATGAAACGCTCCCACCTGTTGTTCCTCATAGTAATCTGGTAGATATTTCCTTCGGAACCTCTCCTCAAAAAGTTCCCAAGAGACGGTGTATGGGGTAAGGTGCAACTGCCTCTTCAGGTTGCCCCACCAATTCAAGGCACTGTCTCTCAACTGAAAAATCATTATCTTCACCTTTGAAGTGGACACATATTCTCTTAAGGAAAAACACCTTTTCATGCCTTCCAACCATGTCTCAGCACGTTCACTAGCACGACCCCCGGCAAACTCTAGAATTTTGATCTTCTGCACTTCTCTAGTGATGTCTTCAGGTGGAGGTCATTCCCCTGAATCCCTCGACGCTTCAGGATTACCCGTTCCAGATGGTGGGGGTTCCACTTTGATCCCTGCTGGTTGACGCCCCTTTAAAGTCTCATTTATGGCCTCCAAAGAGCGCAGAATGAGAGTTAATTCAGGCGATGGTGGTGGTGGCGCTGGTGGTGTTGGCGGTGTCTATGTCGATGCCCCTCTGCTTCGATTTCCTCAAGTCCTAACCATCATGTATAATTGAATGTGCATCGACTAAAAGTTTGTCAGGTTGAGTCTAGGACAATTCACATTTGCACAACTTAAACTAGAAAACAGGGTTAGGCGTAAGTTTTGTTTTTACTTGTTTGTAAACAGATGTTACTCTCTTTAGGGGAAGTGGCTAGGTTAGGGTTAAAGCGTCTAATCTTGATGTCTTCTCCTAAGAAAACTATCGACTCCCTCTCATGGTAGCTATGTCAGCATCGCACCACACTCGTCAATTCCTCTAGCTTACCTTCCTAGCGTGCATGAAACCCCCCTCCCCCTTTATCACGGTTTAAGTCCTTAAAACTTTCTTTTTTTTTTAAACCAATTAATGTGACCTTGAACATACTTAATGATTAAATTATGTACTTAAGTATTAATATCAATTACTCACTTTAATTAATTAATCATTAATATCAATAGTTGAAATAAAATTCAATCAAAAATTTTATTTTATTTTAAATTAAACTTTGCTCTAAAAATTTAAAACTTTAAAAAAAAAAAAAAAAATTACTATAAAATTTAGAACTAATTTAAAAATTTAAATTTTACTCTAAGATTTGAATTTAAAACTAATTAAAATTTTAAATTTTAAACAAATAATAATAATAAATAAATAAATAAAACAAAATAACACAACAAAAATAATTTAAATAAATTGATATTTAAAATTTCTTTTATAGGGCATTGTGGGTCCTCGCATGAGGCCCACGTGCCCTATTTCCCTCTCAACTCCTAAAACCCTATACGCCCCGCCCCCAAACCCTAATCCCGCACTCTTCCTCTACGCAATCCGAGAAGGGTCCCTTTCATTCGTGTTCTCTCTTTTTTTTTTTCATCTACTCAGCAGAGGGAAGGCGTAAGTTGTGTGGGTTTGGCCGCACACCGTCACAGGCTCCTCCTGTGGGTAATGTGCAGTGTTCAATCCCCCCTTGAGCTCCTCCTTCGTGGCTTGGCGCGTGGTCTTGACCGCTGGGCTTTGATACGTTCTGCACTAGGTTTCATTGCAGCTTGTTGTTTTTTTGTTTTTTTCTTGCTTTAACCTGCGGGTTGTGGTGTTGGGCACCAAACAATTGGCGCATTGGTCGGTCGTTGGTTGTATGAGTAATATATAGGCGAGCGGTTTGGCGGAGGTCATGGGTTGTAATCCGTGGATCCCCCATTACTTGTAGTGCAAAAAAATTGCTCCATTATTGACTCCCTGTCGAAACAACTACTTGTAGATTGGATCTCGGTCCTTGGTATGTGTTGTATGATAACTGGTGCACTGCCTTTTGTGAGTGGTACTTGGTTATGGGGCTACGTTTGGTTGATATGATAGTTGGCTCAGCTTCCAAATTGGAGATTGGTCGCGATGAGTTATAACCCAATTTTATTTTTTATTTCTATACTCATTTTATCTTCTTCTTTTTTATTCAACTCAGGGTTGGGCTTGCGGCTATGTGCTTGGCTATGCATAAATATGGCCTATTGGAGCATTCCTCTAGTCGTTGGCTTGGCTTGTATGTTCGGTATTGAATCGTGGAATTTTATGAAATAGTTAGGGTTTGGATTGGTGTTGTTAGCGTTACTCCGCTACACCAAGGGGCGAATACCACTGGACCCACAGGCCTTTACATAGGCGATATGATTATGGAAGAGGTTTTTGCGTTCATTCTCAAGTTTAATAGTTCTGACTGCTTTGTAATAATATGTGGAATAGCTTATGAGTGACTGCTCCAATAATGGAATGCTTCTTTGCTTTTATTATTTGTTATTCATCCATCATCTCCTCCAATGCCTTTGTAATCCCAGGTAATCCCTTTAAAATGATTATTTAATTCATGGGAGGCAGAGATTAACCATGGAAGTTTCTCTGACAGCATCCTTATTGTATGGGTGTTTTCTGATAGTATCTTACCACACACGGGTGAGGTTTCTGATTCGAAACTCGGGGAGACATAACAATGGTATTGGAGCCTTTGTAGAAGCGCTGAGTTTGGTGGAGAGGTCTCGGTTCGATTCTGGTGGAGACCATATTTTTTTTTTCATTATTTTTTTTTTTTTTCATTATTCTGGTGGAGACGCATAGTGCACTGATAACGCGTGGACTTTCTCCTTGTCACAATTGTAGATATAAGCCTCTACACTTGTTTTCTTTGGTATTCGGACTAGGTCTTAAGGTTTAAATGGAGTTTGCTTTAGTAAATAACCTGCGAGCTAAAAAACAAATTTACTCTTAACCTCAATTATGGACATTTTTCAATGCTAGGGTTTCCAAATTTCTTACTTTTGTTCCTTGAAAGTTGAAATTTGAACCGTAAGTCCTGAAATTTTAATTATAATAGTGAACCCTTAAGTTTCTAACACGATCTTTTGAAAACCGGGCTTTTAATATGCCTTACATTTTTTTTCATGCAGGTGAAATGATATCCTTGTTACTTGACTTCAGCCAATAGGGTTTTTGAATTATGAAGATACATTATAAACGGCTCACGGCTGAACATTCAATTCAAGATTTTCTGAGTTTAAATTCTAACACATAAATATTAAAATAGTATTATTTTTATTGTTTAACTGTAAGTTGTTTATGATACATAGCCCAAACTTCATAAATCCTATTGGTTGGAAATCTTAGTGATTTATTAGCTAATTTAGCTTACTTTCAACTTGTCTACACTCTCTAACAATAATTTATGGTAGAGATTTCTTATCATTTGAATTCTGGACTTATGTTGGAAGTAAGAGGAAGCAATGCACGTAGTATTAATATTCTTTCTTTTCAATTAGGGGTATTTTTTGACGCTTACAATTCCCCAGATCAGTATACTTTAATCTTAGCACCCATATATTGAGCTCAAGCTACAAGTCAATTGAGGAACTATGGTACTTGTATCCAGAAAATTGTACAAGCTGAGTCTTGTGAAAACTGAATGCAAGCAGGTTGTTTGCAAACCATCAGATGTAGGTTCTACTCTCTCTCTAACATTTAATAAGGATGTTTCAATGTTAGGCTTCTGCGAAAATTCTCCATACAGGGAATAAGGTGGGTAGGTAGGCCCTTGGCTCCAAATTTTAAACCAGGGCTCTGATACCATGTGTAGTGTCCTAGCTAACAGAACCTAAAATTTAAATATAATCATAACATTGATTTTGATAATTTCTTTACAGTTTTATATTCAACAAACTAACAAACTAACAGTTAATGGTTCAGCAAATTCAAATGAGTTGCATGATATAAAAATCATATAATAAAAAAAACATATACAACATATTAAAATAATGAACCATCATAACGATAATGACATGCAATAATAATGAACATAAATACCTCTCAAGTGATGTTGTTTCCCACTCTGTCTATCCAAGCTTCTCTGCCCAAACTCTGACCAAGCTGCTCTGCCCAAACCCTGCCCAAAACTGAATCTTTCCTCCCAGACAGCTAGGAACAAAGCCTATCCGGCTCCCTAGATCCAGGATTTTGTAAGGATTCATGGCCCCCGAGCCCAAAACTCCCAGCAACTGATGCTCCCCTGTAACAGTCCAACAAATTCCTCAAGCCAAAACCAGAAATACAGTTTTCCAATCCCTCCCCTGGAAAATGCTCCAATACAATCTTCTAATCTCCCAAAAATTCTCCCTGCCCCCAAATCAAAAGTCCCCCTCTCGAATGTCTTTGCCCCCTCATATTCCCCCCGTCCATTCACCGCCTCTCCCTCCCTTATCTCTCCATTCAATGCCAACCACCTTATCACTCCATTCAATGCCAACCATCCTTCAATACGTTAAGTTTTCTTTTTTTTTTAATTTATTAAACTTTAATTCATTCCCCAGATATTTAATGAGTTAATTAATTAATTAATCGATTAATTAATATACATTAAACAATAATTTATTTATTTATTTATTTATTTATTATTATTATTATTAATTAATAATTAATTAATTAATATACGTTAGGACAATTAATTATTTAATTAATTAAACTTAATAAACCTTAAACAAATACTTAACTTTGACAATTAGTTATTTAACTAGGGTTGTTACATTGGATGATGCCTCAAATGTTTTGTCTTTGAAAGTTAGGGTTACATTGTTATTGGAGGAGAATGATCTCTAGGATATTGTCAAGGAAGTTGTGCCTTCGCCTATAAATTTGTAACAGTTGGCAGCTTATAAGAAAAAGGAAGTGAAGGCCAAGCAGATGATTATGGATGCAGTTAAGGATCACTTGATTCATCACCTATTTAAGAAGAAAACGGTAAAGGCCCGTGTTCGATACCTTACTTAGCGTCTACTAGAGTGAGAACATAAACATGGAGATTATGTTGCAAAACAAACTCAGAGCCATAAAGATAACCAAATCAAATTCAGTTACCAATTACCTTATAAAGGTCATGCAGGTTTGTGAGCAACTTGCAGTAGTTGGAAATAAGACTGTAGATGCAAAGCTAATTAACATGGCACTAAATGGATTCCCAATGTCATGGGAACCATTTATCAAAATTATATTTTCTTGTGAGAACCTTTCTAACTTTGAAACGTTGTGGGATGATTGTATCCAAGAAAAGACTCGGATGGAGTCAAAATCCAATGATAAGGGTGGTGGCGACAACCTAGCCCTATTTGGATAGATAAATAAAAGCAAAGGTAAAGGACCTAGTAAGGATAAGGGAGAGAATGGGGATTCAACCTCGCAGTCAAGGAAGAACACCTTGAGTAAAATCAAGTGCTTCATTTGTCGTAAGCACGGGCATTTTGCATCACGATGTCCAAATAAAAAGGGAAAAAGAAACAGCAAAAGCAAGTAGTAGCCTCTGCAAAAAATTAGATGGATGAGTTTTCTTCCAAGTTTGAGAAATATTTCTCAATGGTATCTTGCCTTCCTACCAAAATGGTTCCAAGGAATGTGTGGTATGTGGACAATGGGGAATCGCGTCATATGACATCATCCCAATAGTGGTTTTCTACTCTAACAGAATGGTATTTAGGGGTTCAAGTTGAGATTGGTGATGATGCCAAGTACCAAGCAGGAAGAGTTGGTACCATTCCCTTCCATTTCCCATCAAGTAACTCTTTAGACTTTGATGATATTTATTTTGTTCCAAGTCTCAGGGAGATTTTTCTTTCACTTTCAATTATGGAGGATAAGGGCTATGTTGTGGAGTTCATAAACCAGTGAGTCCTCATAAAGACAAAGGAATCTAGCCTAGATACAGTTCAAGTTATAAGGGTTACAAAAGGTCATCTATATAGGTTGTGGGGTCAACCTGTTAAATCCCTAATTCATAACAGTGACAGCTTTTGTGAATTGTGTCACAAGAGGATGGGGCACTTGCATCCCAAGGCATTTCCTATTCTGAGGATATAGTCACCAGTCTTTCAAAGTTTAGCATTAAGTAGTAGGGAGTATGCAAAGGGTGCATGATTTGCAAGCATGCCAAGGCTACCTTCCCAAACAGTGAGCATAGATCTAACCAGATTCTAGACCTAGTGCATTTGGATGTTTGTGGATCGATGTCAACAATAAGAATTTTAGGAAGCATGTATTATGTTTCCTTTATTGATGACTTTTCTCACAAGACTTGGATATACTTCTTAAAGACAAAGGATGAAATCATTAGCAAGTTTTAGAAGTTCAAAGCTCTAGTTGAAAACCAAACAGGGAAGAATATCAAAGTATTGAGATCAAACAATGGGGGTGAGTATACATCCAAGGAGTTCGATGGTTTCTAAGGAAGAAGGGCTCAAGAGGGAGCTTACTATTTTGTACAAACCACAATGGAATGGGATGGCAGAGCGGAAGAATCCATCCATCATGGGGATTTCTAAAACCATGATTAATGACCAAGACTTTTCAATGTTTCTTTGGGAAAAGGCATACAACATAGCAATCAACATCACGAACATGTTTCCTCATAGTATCTTGGAGAATAAGACACTAGATGAGGCATTTTCTAGTGTGAAACCAGAGGAGACTCATTTCCACATGTTTGGATGTCCATCTTATATCCATGTACCAATGGAGAAGTAGACCAAGTTGGATCCCTTTAGTAGGAAGTCTTTATTTGTAGATTATAGTGAGACTTCAAAGGCTTATAGAGTTGATATTATAGATTAGAGGAAGATAGTAGTGATAAAGGATGTAAATTTTTAGGAAGACTTTGCATCCAATAAGTCTTGTGATCCTATTCCAGTGACAAAGGATGAGGAGCAAGAAGCTCTAAAGGTTGAGGCAGGGTCACCAGTGACTTCTAGATCAGGATAGTGCCCTTCAAGTGAAAAGGAGGAGACAGCAGCTCCTTCCAGTTCAATCAGGAGACCTCGATGGTTCGCTTGGACATTTAGGGATTCTCAAGATTATTTTGAGACTCCTAGAAGCATATTTAGAGAGAGAAGATATCCAAAGAAGTTTCTAAAATACATGGAATTAATGAGCAGCATCATAGATTCTGAGCCTTCCAACTTTCAGGAGGAAACAAACCAACAAGTATCTTAGGATTCCATGGTGGGGTACACCTCCATCATGAAGAATGATGTTTGGGACATAGTGCCAACATCGAAGGGTAAGTCATTAGTGATTTATAGTTGGGTATACAAGATTAAGCATGCAATAGATGGCAGCATTGAGAAGTTTAAGGTGAGGTTCATGGTGAGAGGGTTCCCCAAGAAATAGGGAGTGCACTATGAGGAGACATTTTCTCTAGTCGCCAAGTACACTTTGATTAGAGTAGTTGTCTTTAGTTTCATTTATAAGATGAAGAATACATTATATGGATGTGAAGACAATGTTCCTTAATGAGATCATTGAGAAAGAAGTGTACATAGATTAGTCTCAGGGATTTGAGATAAATGGAAAGGAGCCCCATGTTTGCTGTAATGATCCCAAGCCAAATTTTGACGTGGAATCACTAACTACCACTGGTTTGTGAACGTGCCGGTGTTTATTAAGCTATTAAGTGCATACAAGATTCATTCAATACATGAAGATCACCATACATTCAAGATATAGAAGCACAAGAAAAGATCTGACCCTTTTATTATAAGCAATGTAGGATCAATACAATAGATGGCCGATCTGGCATAAACCTCAGACGACCGTACAAACAATAGATATGAGCTACTAAAAAATGCTCCTGTCAATACAAAGAAGCCTCTAAAGCCTGAATAAGTAATGAATACCAGTGTCAAGCAGATCTTAATGTCGAACCCTTCAACCAGAGAGTGCCACGCTCCAAGTGGAGACAGAAGCCCTCAATAATTCGGCCCTGATGGAAGAATGCTCCAAACGAGCCCAAACTCGGTCAAGTAATAGATCAGGGTAGTGGGATCATCCTCCTGGAGTTTCAAGCCCAACCTACAAGGAAAACCTCTCCAAGTGTGAAATCTTCTAAGAGAGTTGTGCCCTCCTGAATAGCTAAATCGAACCTTCCTCAATGGTATGGTGCACCCTTGCTGGAAATTCCCCAATAATACGGTCCTGCTGTCTGCTGGGGCTCTAGAACGAGATATGCTGAGAATAGAATGGTGTGGAGGAATATTTCATCCCCAAGACCAAGTTGTGGAACAAGGTGAGTGGGTATTTCACCATTGAGTTGCTCACAAGGGTTTGTACAGCAAACCCCCAAACTGAATGCTCAAGAGCACTAACAAGAAATATACCAAAAATCAGGATGAATGATAGGTGTGCCCCAGCCTCTTACTTATACTTTTTCCTTATGATTCTCTGTTGAGTTAGGTTACTCCCATGGTTAATTTCTATTCTTCTGTTGAGTTATCTTTTACTCCCTTTATCCTTTTTCTTTCTCAAGTCAACTTAAAAATATA
>JZKD02S1815602.1:514282-538238 GCA_000966675.3 Picea glauca
TTCGTATATCATTTCTGTGTATTGTGAAGATTATGTTGGATATTTTACTGTTATTCTGTCATTTCTAGCATTTCATTTATGTTCTGCATATTTTATATATCTGGTATCTTGCATCCCCTTTTTTACTAAATCAAATGTGACCCTTAACCCCCTTTTTCTTTCATTTTAGGATCAAAAGTCACTTTTAATAGATAAGTAACTTATTAATTGTAATGTCACTTTAAATACATAACATATCCTAACTAAGTGACATTAAATACCCCCTTTTGACTCCCTATTCTTCATTGACAAGCCACGGAAGTCATTTCCACTGTCGAATAGGGGAATCCAAAAATGGAGACATGATAAATCCTCCCTTCCCAAAGATTTTTTTTCCTCAAGCAATGTCATAACGACCTGACGCTCCATCAACTGATCCAGGTTGAAACTAAAAATGATGTCAGGATCCAAAACCACCCTGTAAGATGTGAATCATCCTCCCCTCAACGCGTGGTCCAGTAATGTACTGACATTAGAGGTCTCCCGAAAACCTCCCATAAGTAATCTCACTCGGTTCTGCAACAACTCGATCAACCCATCAAGGAACTGCTCTCGCAGGGAACCAATCTCATGAAGGAAAAAACTAGCTCTCACCTCCATGTCAATTGCCTCACTGTCCCCTACTAAATCTTAGGGTCCCAATCTATCCTCAGAAAGGAACCACCATGTTGATGTTGCACCACTTTGATCATAGTCGTATGGACATCGTTCCCACTCTGCATCCACAGGTTGTAATTTCTCAAAGGATTTCATCCACTATCGAGGATCACGCCCATCCAATGTATCCAAACTCTAAGATCGAACATCATAGAGAAGTTTATGTGGTCACCAACTAATAGGGAATCCACTACACCTAGTCTCCAAGTATCAAAGGGAAAATCCCCAATACTCCTACACCTCCTATCTATTGCAATCGTCCAAGTATCATTCAGAAAATCTCCCAACATATTGTCCACAAATTCCCTCCATGCGAACACATGAACCCCGTAGATGGTAAAGTCACCTTGGGTCCCAAACTAACTTGTATGACGTGAAACACCCTCTACTCATAGCACTTTTTTGTAAGGTGTTGCTACAAGGATCCACCTAAATGCTCTTGATAGGCCAGGAAATCATAAGCTACATAAACTCGGTCAACTCCTCGGAAGACCACTCGTCCAAGAAACCACTTCTAAGCCTCCCAAAACTAAACTTTGGAAGGTAAAAATCGATGCTCTCCTCTCTAATAGTAGTTGAATTGTGAAACAATGTAATCCTAGGGTCCCAAACTAATCCCAAAAAAGAACCACCAAGTTTATGTTGCACCACCATGATCATCACCATCTGACCAACATGCTCAGTATGTGTCCTCCTCTCCTGGAACCCCAAGATGAACTCTCGGAAGGGACTGAAACCACCATCTTGAATCCTCCTCTACGAAGGTGTCTCAGTGAAGTCTAAGTCTGCAAATCCATGATCGGCCTCGAGCCCATCCTGTCATATAGAGAAAATATCAACCTCTCTATTAACGTCCCAAAAATAAATAAGACCACTCATTGGCATAGCTATGTTGATCATCGTCATCTAAATCAATCTATCACTCAGATGAATTCCCAGATCCCACCGCCAAATTGGAAGTCCACCACTCCCAATACCTTCTAGATGTTGTTGTGCCATATTGATAACTATTAGAGTCAAAATGATCCAAGTCTTTGGTATGCCATCATCTGGTGGAAACCTAGTAATAGGAATCAACTTTGTGCCTGCTAATCTGTTCGGCCCCTGCCAAATTGCACTAGGAAATTTTCTATCTCGATCACTGTCGATGTACTCAAGTAATCCATGGAGTCTAAACACCTGCCTCGAAAATAGTCATGTCACATGTGTTGTCTCATACTCATGTGAGTACCCATAATTCCCTGTCAAAGGTGAACCACACATAGCCCTCATAATATTCTCCCTAAGTGTGGACTCGAGGACTACATGTGTGCGACCTCCGTAGTGGATAACTCCATCCACCACTATGTCAGTTGAAATCTCTGTGAACTGATCTAATACAATTTGGATCTCCCCCTGTGTCATGATTACATAGCCCAAATGAAAGAACTCTAACATGGCTACAATCCTACCTACCTCACCCAACTGACTCATGTGAACCCTCCATGTCCTATTGAATATATTGTTGGCATCAAAAAATAGCACTAGCTGCCATTGCCACTTTCTGCAAGACTGGAAAGTGTCAGGTGCTTTGGCCAACCCCAATGGTATCACCAAGGACTCAAGGCAACATATGAGAGTGATCATGTGGGTATCCTTCTCTTTATCGTGCTCTAGCATTATCCCAATCGAAAATCAATCTCTGAGGAATATTCCTCTCCATGAAGCTCGTCCATCCACTCATCGATCCTAGTTGAACCAAACTCAATGATATTTCTAAAGTCCATGTCTGGAGGTCTCCCTGGGGAATCTCTCCAAAAACCCATTGTACGTCATTGTACATAGTTTTATATTGTTGTACATCACTACACACCCCTGTATCATCATGTACCACCATGTATCATATATGCGCCACTGTGTCAATCACTCCACTAATATCAATTAGACCTGGATCCCATAGTAATGTATCCACATCTATCCTATACGCAATCCCCCAATCAATTGATGCATGTACTTCCTCGCTAGCTGGTCCATAAGGAATTTGTTCAACTAACTCTTTTATACTTAAGCCTTGAGCCAAAACAAATGGCTCATGATCCCTGCAATGCAAAACAGGCACACGAACAAAACCCTATGTGTCAAACCTCTCCTCATACACATGCAACCATGAATGCTCATTGTGCGGAATCGCCATAAGAAGCTCCTCCCTCAAATCATGAGTGTTACTCATGTCTTCATGTATCATTGCTGCCAAAGGTGATGGAGTATTTGTTTTTGTCAACGATGAAGAGTGTCAAACTAAACTGGTGACAAAGCTCCTCAATCTCCATTTCCTTATCTTCAGCAAACTTAAGAACAAGGTCCCTATCCATGAACAACTACAAATAATCGTACTTCATCTGCTCTAGCGCCTCTTTGATGATGTGCAATTGGGTACTAGTGAACCCATATGAAATTCCCTTTTTCATCTCCTACATCTGGGTCTTCCACATAAGGTCTTAAATGAATTTATGAGCACCATATGTCCTCATCAACACCTGCACAACTTGCTCCTCTATGACTAATAATCGGTCCTCCAATTCATGCAATGTTATTTCATCAACATGGCATGGGTTGTCACACAAGGGATCAACTGACTCACTATATGATGACGTGTAATGTGGGCTATCCTCTTCATACGAGTTTTTTGATCTGTTCATGACCACCAAATTAGCCCTTTCGTTATCCTCTATGAATAGTTATGGTACAATCATGCTTGCATCATCATATATGTCATAAATAGGATAAGGTACTGAATGCATAGGTGATATCATGCTTGGACTACCCTCATCATAAGCATCATACATAGTGGAAGATGTTGGATTCTCAACATTGGCTTATTGGAACATATCCTCATGGTCATCATGAGATGTTGTGTCCTCATCTTTTGTTGATTCACTAGAGGTATGTATACTCATCCAGCACACTAGTGTCATCAACCTCATCGGATATATCCGATGATGTATCATAGGCTATTGTGCACACATCCTCCTCATGGTTGGATGCATGCTCCACCTGTCCTTCATGCTCACCTTCTTAACCTCCAACAAGTCCCTATGTCCTTCATGTCTGTCTTCCTTCACTTTTTGCCTTGTTCTTTTCAAACAATCCTTGGCCTGAGCTCTAGGCCATCTCCCATTCTTGATGTCACAATAATCCTCTAATGACATGGAAACTTGAATCTCCTCACTGAACTTCTCATACTCTTCATAGTAAGTCATGTGCTCTGCATATACCTTCCACAACTCCGGATACTTTAAGAATGGTTCTAGTTTCTTCTGGTATTCTATTATGGATTCCTTATTTGTCTTCATATTTTCTTGAGTACGCTCACAGGCTGGCAAGATCACTTTCTCTGATACCACTATAATGTCC
Source organism: Picea glauca (assembly GCA_000966675.3). Taxonomy (NCBI): domain Eukaryota; kingdom Viridiplantae; phylum Streptophyta; class Pinopsida; order Pinales; family Pinaceae; genus Picea; species Picea glauca. The sequence goes on from JZKD02S1815602.1 coordinate 518,372, forward strand.
CCAAAGGGAAATATGCTATATTTACTTGTCAAATATAGTTATGGTTACACTCTTTATATGTTATTAAACTGATTAAGGACTTTCCACAAACATATTACATATAACACATAGATAGGCATTTTGACAAACATGTTGCACACACCAGAAATTAGAAGAGATAATATGGCACTTTATTAATAATGGAATCTTTATCACACAATACAATGTCTAGGGTTGTTGTAGTAGCTGTGACAAATCAGCAAACAATAAACTGAAAACCAAAACCTGTTGTAGTGCCCTCACCCCTCCTAGTATATGGATTCTCTAATCTGCAAAAGGCTAACTCCAAATATCCAATCCTCCTCCCAGAATGATGCAACACCCATGTAAACCTTAGTTTAAGACGATGACAAGACGCTCCAACAACACCTCCTGCAGCAATCTGACCACTTGCACCCAAAACAGCTCTGCAACCTCAGATCGCAAAGGGCCTCGCGGAACAAGACTAGACAACCAGCGGAGCCTCGAAGGAAAAGGATAGAAAACCAACAAGGGCCTCGCGGGACACCCTATAGTCAACCCACGGGGTTTTCATGTACCATGATTTCTCAAAAACCCTCCTCATACCTGCAAAGTCTGAGTACAGCCTCCTCTGAAAGATTCGCCAACCTCCTGCTCAAGCTGGTATATCTCCGACTAAAAACCAAATCCCCATTGAAGCTCCAATGGAAATCCTAGATGGATTTCCCTCTTGTCTAATATCCAATGGAAATCCTAGATGGATTCCCCTCTTGTCTAGCTAGGATGGATATTGCACCACCGAAACCAAACCAATAGTGGAAGGGTTTTTCTAAACCCTTATGAAACAATGGCTCCAAGAGCACTTCCAAAATGAGAGATCAAATCATAATGTCAAAGTGAGGCTCTACCCCTCCTTTTATCCTTTCTCGATATCTTCTATAACTTTTCCCTTTTTGACCAAATCAAATGTAACCCTTATCCCCTTTTTGACTAAATCATGTGACCTTTAACCCCATTTTTTTTTCACTTTGGGATTAAAAGTCACTTTTAATAGATAAGTAACTTATTAATTCTAATGTCACTTTAAATAAATAACATCTTCTAACTATGTGACATTAAATACCCGCTTTTGACTCCCTATTCTTCACTAACAAGCCACGGAAATCATTTCCACTACCGAACAAGGGAATCCAAAAATGGGGACATGACAAAAAATTATCTATATTTTGTAATTCACTTTAGGAAAAAGTGAAAAGTACTATATTTCATTATTGAGTCCAATAAAGTGTATTTCATGCATTGATGACTTAGACTATGATTAATCTCAATTGCTCATCTCACTGGGAGATTGGGGTTTTAGCTAAAAGTATAAAGACAGACCAAGATAGAGAGTTCAGAGACAGTTTTTGTCAAACAAGAATAATGACCAATTGAGTAGAGTTGAAGAGTGGTAGAGGAACCATAGCAGAAAGAAGGAGGAAGGCGTACAGTAGCCCATCTGTATAGTAATCATACAACAGATACATGCAATCGTATAGATCTGTATAGTGGTACGAATCTATACAGTAGGTCATACATTATACAAATATGTATAGCATGCCATGTAATCTTTCTTGCAAGCTATTTCTTTTCAATTTTTATGCAAATCTATTTCTAAGGTTATTTTGATTAATTATGCAATTGCAAGTTTGGCATGCTATAGAGGTTTCCTTGTAAGCTTTGAATAAGGAATGAAAAGTAGATTTTGAAGGAGAAATTACCTATGTATGTGTGAAATTGTTTTATGCTTCCCCTATTTACGTTCCGAACTATTGTGTGTTGTCTGATGCTATGGTTTGAAATTAATTTCTGTGTTAATTAAATTCAAATTAATTTGTTTAATTTAGATCATAAGGACAATAGTCACCTAGGGTTGGAAATTAAACCACTCTTTGTTTGGGGGGGATCACAAACACCCATTATTCATGGATAAGCCAAGCACTGACTTTTCAATTGTAAATTATTACAAACATTTATAACTACACTAAGTATCAACCTCAACATTGAACACAAATTTCTTACAATTATAGAAAAAACACAATAAATAGAATGCATTACCTAAATACTTACAAAATTGAGAATGATTTCAAGAAACGATGTGACAAAACACCAATATTGTATGCCTAAAATAAACCTTTCACAAGAGATATCCAATACCCTGAACAAGCACCAAAATTTAGGTCCTTTTAGATTCGTCCCAGGTCATCTAAATGACCACATCACGCAACACCTTAGAAAAGGTTGTAACTATGACTTCACAAGATTTACACTAATGGCCTATCAAGGAACTTTTTGTGTGGCTAACTAGTTCCAATAGGAAAATTATTCATCATCAATCAACAAAGTCGTCTTTGAAATGTTCACAAACATGCATAATTCCACCATGCAATCACAACCTTCTCATGACATGTATGTTACTTTTATTTAATAGTACACTCAATCATGTCCTTATGTGCAAAAATTACACCATTTTTACCATGCAATTGTTGAAATCATAAGAAAATAGTAGGTCTATAGTGATCTTTTCAACAAACTTTAATCCAATTATCAAACCAGAAGATTTATAACACCCCAGAATATAGATCACGAGAAAGATGTTCACATATGATATCTTAGTCCAAGAAAACTCAACCACATAAATAGAAATACCAGAAATAGAGCAAATTGTTCAGAGATGCACTAAAGCAAAGAATGGATGAATTCACTTGAATGAGATGACACAAATGAAGAGTTTATATTTTTATTTATACACATCCTTTAGGTTAAGGGAGCTTGCCCATTTTATTTTTCTTTTTAGGTTAAGGGTGCTCGCCCATTTTCCTTTTCTTTGTGCAATACCCAAAATAGACAAAATAATCTTATTTTTCCTTTTAAATTTATTAAATTTCAGCATTCACTTGTTCTTTTTTTATTTTTCACCCACTCTATGCTAACCTAGTCAACTATGGAAAGGTTAGTTAAGTACCTATATGTAGGCTCCAAGATATAAAAATGGATTGACACATGTCCTTGGAGAAAAAACATCACAATACATCATGTTTCCCCCCTTAGTTTCAACTAGCTTATACTAATATGTATCTCTAAAGGTTGGCTTCGATGGGCTCTAGAAGATATTTGGGAAAGATATAGACAAGTTGATATGCAGAAGGAACATACTAGCATAAATTTTCCTCAATCATGGATTTGACGAATGTAATGTATCAAAATCTCAATGTGCTTAGACTTATGTTGATTCATTGGATTATGAAAAAGGTGGAAGGAGGTCATTGAACCAGAGCTAATTGATCGAGTATCTTCTATATCCTAGCAAGATGCTTCCAAGCATAAGCTACAATAGCATATTCAGTTGGAGAGACCCACAATATGTTGCCTCTTGAAACACCAACAAATCAGTGCAAAACCAAGAGAGAACAAGTATCCCAAGGTAGAGAATCACTCATAAAAATCACTAGCCCAATGGTCATCAGAAAAACCAAGGAGACAAATGTCAACGCCATCTAAGTAAAAAAATTCCCATGTGAGGGGTGCCCTTAAGATATTGCAAGATATGCTTTACAGCTTACAAGGACTCTTAGGAGGCAACTACATGTAGTGGTAACACATACCAACTGTAAAGGATATATCTTGCCAAGAAAGTATAAGATAAAGCACAATGTGAACTAGAGATTGATAAAGTGATACGTCAAATATTAATGAAGGGAATTTGGCCTGAAACTTCATCCCTGGAGCAATAAGAGTATGCATTGGCTCACAATATTCCATCCCAAATAACTACAAGTGATTTGAGGTATATCGAGGTTGAGAAAGGAAAACCCTAGCAAAGGTTTGAGAACAGTTAAGTCTTAAAAAAGAACGAAGTAGCATTAAATCAATCAACTCAAAAGAGTCCTTAAGTTGTTGTTTATGTCATTGATTATGGATGTGGAATGCCTAGTAAAAAGGAGATCATTCACATATAGCACAATGATAAGGGTGTTTCCATATTTGACAGTGAATATAAATATCATGCTCGACCTCACAACAAGAGAAGCCACAATTGATAAAGAAATTGTGAATTTGTTATACCAAGCATGAGTTGCTTGCTTAAAACCATATAGAGATTTACTAATCTTACAAACCAAGGGAACCTGACCATTTTGTACGATTGTTTCATATAAATCTCTCCTTAGAGGTCTTCATGGAGAAAAGGACTCTCGACATCCATATGATGAACTTTCAGCTCAATTAAGCAATTATAGATAGAATCCTCTGAATTGAGTCCATATGATCCACTAAAGAAAATGTATTTGAATAGTTAATGCCATGTTTCTAGGAGAAGCCTTCAATAACAAGATAAGTTTTACGCTTCTAGAGTATTTTTTTCTACATCATACTTGGTTTTATAAACCCATTTACAATCAACCATATTATTACCTTTGAGTAAAGGGACTAGGTCCCAAGTGTGATTTATCATTGGGGCATCATAATCAACAATGATAACATCCTTCCATCATGGAGAGCCTTTTTCTTGAGTGTAAGTAGTAGGATATACATTAGCCTTAGAGACAAGAGCTCGTGAAACAAGGGGATTTTGTTGTCATACCAATTCTCCTTGAGGAGGAAGGAGTGAAACATCTTGAAGAGTATATATAGCCCACTCAGACATTGGTTGTGACCTAGCCAAAGGTAGGCGAACACATAGGGCTTGATGGTAACATTGATATGGAGTTACTCAACTGATAAAAGATTGTATGGAGCAACCGAAGTAGAAGAGTCTTCAGTTCAAGTCGTACCAAACAAGTCATCAACATGGGCCTCATGGGAGTCACTACTGAGGTGGTGCTAAAAGAAACACTCAAAAAGAAGAGTCATCATCAAGACATAAAAACAAGAGATCAATTGAGACCACTCGAGACGAATCTTCTACAATAAGTGTGGGATGGGATCCTAGTAGACCATGGGAAAGAATCTCATCAAAGACAACATCCCTCCATTCAATCACATTGTTGGTGGAAGGATCATATAGGCCATATGTCTTGGATGTTTCATTGTCGCCCACCATAGTTCAATTTTGACTTTTAAGTTACAACTTCTTTCACTTTTATTTGGGAATATGAGCCCATGCATGTGACCCAAATATTTTGAAATGTAAAATTGAGGGTTTGTAACCATACCATTTCTTAAAAGGATTCATATTATGAACATCTCAAGTAGGCATCTGATTGATGATATGAGCTACCTACAAGACTATTTCCCTCAAAAATTTAAGTTCCATCTATTAAGAAAGAAACATACAATGAGCCATTTCTACAATATCTCTACTCCTTCGATGCACTACTTCATCTTGCTAAGACAATGGCTTCTACAAAACAACGTCATGAGATGAGAGAAATGGACAAAATTCATCACCAAAGTGTTCATCTCCATGATTAATCCTTATATATTTGATCTTGTGATTGTTGTGATTTTCCACCAATGAATTAAATTCCTTGAATGTCTCAAATGCTTCACCTTTGGTTAAATAGCATATATCCAAATAAAGCGAAAGAAATCATCAATGAAGGTGAGGAGATATTTATCTCCATCAAGTGGAGTGGTGATAGGTCTGCAAATATCACTATAAACTAGCTCAAGAGGGAGAGAAGCTTGTCCCACTAAATCATTAAGAAAATGACTCATGATGGTATTCTCTTGGCATATATCCTTCACAAACACCACTAGGTGGTTCAATTTGTGGAAGGTTACCTAACATCCTTAGAAAAATCATATGACGCAAGGTCCCAAAGGGTGTATAACACAAGCATTGATTCCATAGTTTGGTGGTGTTGTTAGCGTTCGCAACATCACAGTAAATCCACTTCATTTTGAACGACATAAAGGTTTCCCCAACTTAGATGGGTATGGTTGAATTCATCAAAATAGTTGAAAGCAATGATTTTAAAACCATCATTCATGTTCTTGATAACCTATCAATATAACCAAAACTCCATGTTTTGGTTGGTGTGAGTGACAGTATATATAAAGAAGATTTGGTCTCATTCCTGGAACATGAATGTTGACGATTAAAAATTGTCAACGAATTTTTGCCCGCAAAGTATTGCTAAAGCCTATTATTATAAAAAATAAATAATACTAGTAGGTGGGACGCCCTTGAACTATTGGAGAGCAGATCTATTCATTTTGAGGTTGAGATGATGTGCGACATGGCTCACATGGTTGATGAAGATCTTGTTGTTATTGATTATGAATTGAGCTTATGAAGTGTTGATTCCTTGTGTTAGCACCGCCTATGTTATTCATTAATATCATTGTTGTTTGCTCTTATCACACCTGCATAACAAACATATCAGTAAAATTACATGAAGGGCAGTTTTGAGAGAGGCAAAATATTAGAACAAATTCAAAGGAAGGGGACCTAGTTCTGCAATATCACATGTGAATAACTTAAAGGAAGTGAGAAACAATTGCAAGAGGAAGATTTTAAAGCTATCCTACATACTATACTATGTCCATAAAATACTTAACAACTATGGTTAAATCCTAGCTAGCAAGTGAATGGTTATGCAATTGTGATTGAATTATATGGTAAATATGCATATGGTTTGAAATGTTGGTGGCGCATATTGGTAGGGTAATAGTGGTAATGGTTGTGTGTTTTAAATTGAGTTATATTAGAAATATGAATAAGATGGACAAAATAGGGGTGGTGCATTTTGACAAAGTGATGGACACTAATGGTTATGTGATTTAGCTTTGTAATATGGTGATGGTTTCAATGCATGATTTGATTAATGGTGTTAATGGAGGGCTCGTTGGCATGTATTGTTGAATTAATGAATTATGAATGGAGGCAGCGTGCATTTATTGCACGTCACCTTTACTCCTCCCGTTAGCCACCACCCTAGTTGAGCGATTGTTCAGACTTGGTTGTGGTTATGCTCCAAAATTTCAGCAGGAAGGAACCGCTCGGCCAGCTCTTGGTTTAAGGAATTTGATTACAGGTATGTATTTTTTTTGGGCCATTCATGATTTTACTCTGGTTATGAAATAATTAGTGGCTCGGGTGTATCGGTTTGTGTTTTCCTTAAGGTTGCAACTGTGTAAAATTGTGTTCTTGGAATGAAGCATGATGATTCTTCTGCAATAGTCTTGGATTCATAGTTTTATTGGGTCGCCCTGGGTGCTAGCAGCCATAGGGGCTCTCTGTAATCTTGTTGGTTTATTTGGAAGTTTTTTTTGGTTTGCTTGGTTGGTTGTCCCCACGTGTGTGCATCACTTGTCCAGTCTCTGGTTTTTATGGGTTTAATGGCTGAAGGAACTCTTCATCACTGTGTTTTGTTCATTTTGGAAATGGTTGATTTCATTACTAAAGGCCACGAAATGGGCTCTCATGTTCTTACTCGACCTTGTCATCACTTCAGTGTTGTGCTTGTTTTAAGAGACACAAGGGTTACACCCTGTGCGCGTTAAGCATCACTATCGATCGGGTTGGAGCCTCGATCCTCTGTGGTAGCCTTCTTGTCTCAGAACTTGTTATCTATCCACGAATAATTTATGGTTCCCTCTGTGTATGCACTGTTGGTATCGGGGTTTTTCAACATTGAAGGAAGTTGTTTCTAGCTTCCTTGTGTTAGTCACAGTACGAACCTTTAACTCCACAGGTCCGAGGGATGACATGGATCACCAGCATGGCCTGTTGGTTTTACCACTTGATTGTTGGATGGTTGTATATTGTCGACTATTTTTTAGTAAGGACTCGTCCAGTTGGCTATATGACAGTCGTGTTGGTTTGGAATTTAGTTATTGCCTCTGTATAACGTTGGTAAACCATGTTTGTTATCTGCACGACTCAAGTTACATAGTCACTCTCCTTATGTTTGATAACTCGGTATTGTTTAATGGAGAGGGATGTTGCCCCAATTCGAATGGATGCGTGGGTATGGATAGCTAAAACAGCTTGTTCGGTTGATTGATTTTCTACAACAGTGGCGAATTGTTTGGTCGATATACAGTCACTAGTATTTGCACTAATAATTTTCGAATGATAGTTGGCATTGGTTACAAATGCTTGGTGTTGCTCACGCATGTCGCGTTGTGTGGTTGCAAAATAGATAATGGTCATGGTAACTATGGTTTTATTTGGGGCCGAATGACTATTGAACTGGATGACTGTAGAAAGTATATCCATTGCATCCTTATGTTTGTTGGTTGAATAAGCCTGAGTGCACAACATGGTCGATCACAGTGTGACTAAATCGAAGCAATCTTATATTAAATCGATGACTCAGCACGATATGTTGAGTTATTATACTGACTGTGTGTTGTTGTGTTAAGTGGAAATGTTGCACCGTGGCGTTTTGTTAGTTGTGCACTATGGGTGGTATGGATAGCTTGTTTTTCATACTCAGGGATACCCACAGAGTTTTAGGCATGTTATTTATTGTAATCGATCACTGGTTAAAGCAGGCATGTTGTTGATGACAGTCGTGTTCGATAGTTGGCCTAGCTTTTAAGTCACATTGAATTGTTTTTTTTTTCCAGTGGCAGAACTACATTGCCTGGGAAAAATTACCCTATGCATAGCTTGTGTCTAAATGGTGATTGTGGGTTGTATTCCAGTCTTGATTGTTTTTTGTTACTGTCATTTATGTTCAACGAATTTCATTGCATTTAAAGGATGGACCTGATTGCAGTAATAGTGACTTCATTGTTAATTTGAAAACATGACTTTTGGGTATTACTGTTGATTGAAGAAATGCATGGGCAGTGGTTGATTTTGATAGTTTACATAATGGAAATGACTACTGTGCAAAAATTGTTATAAAATGCAAAGCAGGTGGGTGAATGGAACAGAACCTCTTACAAATCGTGTGGAATACATACTGTCTCACGGTAGCTCTGTGTTGGATATTTTATGAACAGTGAATTAGTTAAATTGCACAGAAATTGTGGATGGTTGATGCATCTTCTTCGCAGCATGTTTATGGATCACTTAATTAATCTCATGAACAGTAATAGCCTTTCTTCCCTTCCATGATTTCATTTTCCACTAATTACAAATCCCATCACCTACCCATTTCATTTTTTCACTTCCTGTTCTTAGATTAATTACAGTCAAGAGAATTCATGTGTTAAAATGGATGAAAATGGTAGTGTCTTGTGTGGATTGCAGTGCGGTTTTATTGGTTTGTTTTACAGTTGATTTTTGTTGTCATTGAGAAGTGACCATGTCTTCTCCCCTTTCATTATATAATATTTCCGCTCAATACAAACCCCTCATGTATCCCTGAACCCTTTTTCACCCCCCTGCTCGTTCATTAACAGTAAAACAATTCGTATGGATTGGATTGCATGAGTCTGATACATTCTGAGCCAAATCTATTTTATATTTTTAAGAGTTGCCATGCATGGTTATTTAAAAGACTATTTGTTAATCGACTACACATGCAAGATGAGTTTTTTTCAATCGAGGAAGCCATGGCTGAGGAAACAGAGGTAGAGGTAACTGGAACCGAGGCCCAAGAAGGCCCAGGTTCTTTATACATTTTGACACTGATTCAGAAGAGCTTGGCCAAATGTTTCATGCCGGATTCTTTAATTGGATTGGGCAGGGACTAGTCCAAACTAGGCCTGAAAGGCCTCCTTTCCAAACCCCGCAAGCCCCCGGTATCCCTGTACCTCCTCATGTTTCATTACAACCCGAACTCGTTGAAAATGATGGATGGCAGGAGATTGTCCACCCGGTAGTCTCCCAACATCGTGGCTGGCCCAACTTGTCTTTGCCTCCTCCTCCGGCGGTTAACCCCATTGCCCAAGCTACCCCTAACCACTCACCAGTGAAATCCTCCCATGCTAGCAAGATATTGAAGACTGAAGCCCACCATGCACTTGATAAAGGAAAATCCATTGATGCCCCTTCCTCACCCTCCAATGACTGAGAAATATGTGTCTTCCCGGATGCATTTGAGGGACGATTGTTCCTACATGATCAGTGATCTTTGGACAACATGTTTATTTTGGATATATGAGTATTATTTTTGAAATAATTTCAAATTTCATAAGTTTAAATTGTCAAAAGTAAATATGTTGATGGGAGGCACAAGGAGGTATGTTTTTCTTAACTAATGGTCATGTTATGATTGTCATGGTTGTTATGAACTAAAGGGAGTCACAAGGGGTCCCACCTACTAGTTATTATTTATTTATGATCCTTATTATAATTATTATTTTTCCCCCTAACTAAAGTTAGTTGAATCTTTTAATTAACTTAACTAATGAATTGGTTCAACTTCTTCAACCAATTTTAATTTGTTAAAAGCAAAAGGAAAATGAGGAATAAGGGGGAGGATAGAAGCAAAAGCGTGCTAAGGTTTTCTCTTTGAGTTTATTTTGAGATAATTCAGTTTTCATTCATTCATATATTCATCACAGCCTAATTCTCTTTTATGATAGCAGGGTCTTATTGTAGACAGCAATATTCAGGGCTGAATCAAATCATTCAGACACTTGTTCTTCAAAGGTGTTGATCTATGATAGTCTGTGTAGGCTTCTCTGTTTGTGAATTAATTTTCGTGACTGATAAAGGCTATTGTGCAGAGTTGAGTGGGAAGCAATCTGTGGCAAGTTGATCCATCTTTTAGAGTTCAGTTTTGGTTTTTTGTCAGAGGTCCTTTTGTATGTTCCATCGGGGTCTAAGTTTGACTTTGGTCCAAGATTTCTATATGAGATTTTGTAAAGAAAATGACTCTTTGGTGAATTGGAATGAAATAAAGGGTTGTTTTATTTCTCATCTATCTTGATTATCATATTGGTGTCTTTACTTATGTTCTTACATTTATTTCAGCAACTGTTATATTCAGAAAATTACATAAAAAGTAAATTTCCAGCAAGCTTTTTGTTGATAAAAGACTAGCCTAAGCACTCGTAATTAATACTTGTGAGTTAGGATGTTATTTTTGTTGGCTATAAACATAGGGTGATATTCCCGTCTACTTTGCTTTAGCCAAGTAAAGTCTGAAAATGCTTGAGTAAGATCAATTCATATATTTTCCTCGACATTTATTTGGCGACCATACTGGGGAGATCTTCGATATCTCTCTGGTTAATTTTTTATACTCTATTTTCATCGATACATCTTTCTTTTTCTGAAATTGATTCTTTGACTGTTTTGCTATTAATAATTGTTCATGTTGCAAGGCATCCCAATATCGAGCCCGGTCTTCAAGAACAGACCAACATTTCTTTGAACCTGTTTAAAACCATTCTAGACACTGCCAATACCCGTGCTGAACTTAACCATTCTTGGGCAACAATTGAACGAGATATTAGTGCTCAAGAACGATTGGAGGCTAGACGTAGACAACCTAGAAATCAACAGTAACCCTTTGTTTCTTCAAGTTTTAGCCTTTCTTTCATGTCCTTAGATTCTCGTGCTTCTAGAAGAAAAAGAGGCTTGTCACCTGAAATCAATCCTATTGCTGAAATAGGAAGGAGAAACGTTGTGTTATCTACCCAACAAAGTGCTCTAAGGAGAACTTTATCTGATTCATCCAGTTCATTTATCTTTCCCTCACCTATTATCCACAGGATGGTATCTAGTGGTGGCACTAGAAGTGCTCCATCTTCTCAATCTTCATCGTCATCAGTGATTGGTAGCTTATATAGCTACCATATCCCTGTCCAATCTACCACAAATCTCACCAAAGTCATCAAAAGGTATGGACTTTTTCAATTTGAAGAGGATGCCACAACCACACCATGGCATGTGTCCTCTCCTCTTAACCTAGCACCTGCTACTCGCCCACTTCTGAAGTTTAAAGAGCACTTGCCTAGGTTTTCAGGAAATAACACTGTCAGTACTAACGAACACCTAGTGGCATTTTCTAATGTTTGTCATAACATAGGGACCAACGACAATGGCACCTGCATGCGCTTGTTTGTCAATTCCTTGGAAAGGAAGGTTGTGGTTGATTTCTTTGACCTCCCTCCTAAGATCCTATCTACTTGGGAGGAGTTAATCTATTGGTTCCGATCCACTTATGGGCAATCCAAAATTCCTACCGAGAAGTTAAGGGAATACAATAAAATCACTTATAAAGATGGTGAGACCGTCAAGTCTTTCAACTTGTGTTTCACCAAGTTATACAATCAAATCCTCGAACTTATCCTCCCGCGGAACCAAGCCGTTTTCATGCATTATTACAATGCATTTCTTTCTCCCTACCGCCATAGGCTTGAGGAAAAAGTCATTGATAATCTCGGTTCCACCCTGCACACTCGCTCAGAGTATGAAGAACATCTTGAACGAACCGGTCTACCCTAGGGAGAATCATTTAGACAGACAGATATGTCCGCTCTCTTACAGCTAGTACAAGATATGAACAATCGTATGATAGCATTTGAGTGGAAGGGTACCGTCTCCCCTCTCACCCTTGGAGCTTCATTCTCTTCTGCACCTCCTTTTAGAAATCCGGTTGAAAAAAAAAATCAGCCTAAGGTTATCCTGCCTCGGAGTTGGTGTAACTTTTGCAAGGAGCACCATGAAGAAACCACATGTGAGGTAAAGAAGAGTGCCAGAGATAAGATCTTTGGTAAAATAAAAGAAGCTCATATCATTGTCCTAGAATTTGTATAACCAGAGGATGTCATGGTCATCAACACTAGGAGCAAAGCCTATGCTCCCAAGGGTAAATTTGATTTTCCTTGAAGTTCTTCTAGCCCGGGCTCATCCTCAATAGTTGCTACGCCCCAGGTTCCTAAAATTCCTGAGAGTCAAAGAATCACTCCCCTTCCTCCCTCTTTCATATACAATATATTGAATCAATTGGCCAACGTCAAAGCAGATGCAACCCTCCTAGACATGGTTGTCATCCCTGAACAACAGATGCATCTGAAACAATTCATGGAAGGAAAAGCTTATGTTGTAGCCAATCTTTCCAAAGAGGTAGACAAAGAGGATTCTTCTGTAAATAAAGTAGGTGTACATAACTTTAGATACCCTATAAAAAAATCTTCCTTTTTATATTTCTGTAAAGATCATGAGTAAGATTTCCCATTGTTGCCTCATTGATGGTGGTTCAGGCCCAAGTGTCATGTTGAATATTATTATGGAAGAGCTAGGCTTGTCATGTACAAACTAAAATGCCAGAAGCATTCTCTCCTATAATAGTCTACAACAGACAACCATAGGCGATATTAAAGATGTAACCTTGGTTTTATGCGCTCATCCTGAGATAAGGACAACCCTCAACATTCGCGTGATTGATATGCTTGTGAGAAATTATTAAATTATCTTGGGAAGAGATTGGCAAGACCTAACAGGTGGATACCTCTCACTCGACGGGACACATTTATCCATTCCTCGGAATGGTAAGAATATTATAGTCCTTAGAAAAGGAAGAATTTCACCCTACATAGAGAGTGTTTCGCAATCTAGCGTAAACTATATAGAAGAATACGTAGGAGTGTATTCCATCTTTGCTGAAGAAGATAATATTCCTCTGGAAGGAATTGATTCAAATGATGAATTATGGCGTATGCACTTTGATGGTTCACACTCTAACGAAGGTAATGGGGTTGGTATTATCTTGGTTTCCCCTGCAAGAAAGATTCATAATCTGTCATACAGGTTGGAGTTTTCTTGTTCAAACAATGTCGTTGAATTCGAAGCTTTGTTGTTAGGCATTGAGAACTCCCTTAATCTTGGTTGTAGTCACCTTTCAGTTTTTGAAAATTTTGAGCTTGTTGTGAATCTGATACGTAAGACATGCTCTCCTAGCGACAAGTTGATGGAACAATACTCCCAAACTGTTTGGGCACTTGTCTTGAACCCTATATCTTTCAACATCACTCTTGTTAAGAAGGAGTCTAATTCAATAGCCAATCGGTTAATTGTCTTTGCAGCCTCTCCTACTCAGCAACTCTTTCCTCGCTGACCTGGTTGTGCTTTCCAATCTCTGCATCGTCCATACATTTCTGAAAATGAAGGATTTTGGGAGGCCATGCCTAACAATGAGAGCAATTGTGTTGTCATTAAAAATGAACCTCTTGAGCCCGAGAAGATTATATCTGTAGAAAATAATAAGATTCTTGAGGGGTTGACTCCTCTTGAGAGTTCGTTTTCTTTGAGTGTTGTAGGCAATAAGGAAAAACAAAAAGAAGAGGAGTTACAGAGGAAGGTGATTGAAACCATCCTCCCGAACATTAGAACATTTGAACCTTCAACCAATGTTAAAATAAAGGTCCAATGTTCTGGTAAAGAAGAGATGAGGTCCACCGGACTACTTGGTGAATCTCAAAAGGTTTTTGTTTGGTCTTATGAGAATCTTCATGGTTTTGATCCTGGTCTTGTTCAGCATATTATGAAACTAGCTAAGCAAAAACAAGAATTTGTTAACTCTATACCGGAAGCACCCTTTCGAAGGGATTTAAGAGATTTCTTAAGGGCTAGAAGGTTTTTTTCAACTCACCCCATATGGGTCTCAATCTGGGAATCGGCCTCGAGGACCACTGATAATATCAGAACTTGTATTTGTCTTCGAACTTTCAGGGAAGCGATTCTGAGAAATCCCTTTCCCCTAGCAGTATAGAAATGTTTTTGCAACAGGTTGTGGAGTCACAGTTAAGACCCTTACTTGACAGTTTGTTTGGTTACAATAAAATCAAAGTAAAAGGGGAAAATGTTCACAAAACCACTTTCATTACTAATTTCAATACCATGCCTCACAAATGTCGTATGTTTAGCTTTCTTGATACAGGTACTGCTTTAAAAAAAACTATGCACACGACTCTCGGTGAATTGGTCAGTCTCCATCTCTATCTTGATGAGCTAACTGTGTGTGTCAAGGGAACGATGATTACATCAGATTTCTAGGTGATCGGTCCTTTCCAAATTGTTTCTGTCTTGGATACTAATTCTTATATCTCAAAAGATTTACAAGAGCAATTGTTCCCCTACAGCACTGACAGCCCTCGCTTGAAATATTGCGAGGAACCAACATGAAAAGTTATGATGATGTCTGGATTTTGTTGTATAATAGTAGCCTAGCTATGCTTTCAATTTTTGTGCTTCTTATCTACGCTTATAGTACCTTGATTTATGCCTTCTAAGTTAAAGTTTTCTCTCCTTGTTATTTTTCAAATTGAGTCTTTTATTGTTGTTGTTTTAATTTCTGCATTATTACTTTTGTTGTGATTTTTGTCTTTATCATCTTTTAGTGTTTGGTCAAGATAGAACGTTGGATCAATTCTACCAGAGTGACATTCCTGTGAAGCATTGTTAGTCAATAACAATCAAGCTTACACAGCTCTTATAATGTCTCCTCTGAAGGACCCTTGAAATTGTTATATATTTTCATTGTTGTCTTGTAAAGAAATTGATTATTTCCCGCTTCTTATTTCCATTTCTTCATCCATTGAGAAATAAAATAGCAGAACCAACAATTTTTCTCCTTGAGAGAAGAACCGATTATGGATGAATAATTGTGCATACAGGAGTAAACCCCCTCATACTTAACATTTTTCTTAAGTTATTCCCAAATTCCTGGACATTTTTTCCATTAAATTCGCTCACTTCCCCCTGTTGCATAATTATTTTGGTTACGTCTTCTAAAATTATTGTTCTTGCTCTGTGAAACCACGAGTTCTGAGTTCTAAAATTGTTGGAAACAAATTTTCCTGTGGAGTCGTCAGTTTGTTGACGATTAAAAATTGTCGACGAAGTTTTGCCCGCAAAGTATTGCTAAAACCTATTATTATAAAAACTAAATAATACTAGTAGGTGGGACCCTCTTGAACTATTAGAGAGCAGATTTGTTCATTTTGAGGTTGAGATGATGTGCGACATGGCTCACATGGTTGATGAAGATCTTGTTGTTATTGATTTTGAATTGAATTTATGAAGTGTTGATTTCTTATGTTACTACCGCCTATGCTATTCATTAATATCATTGATGTTTGTTCTTATCACACCTGCATAACAAACATATCAGTAAAATTACATGAAGGGCAGTTTTGAGAGAGGCAAAATATTAGAACAAATGCAAAGGGAACTAGTTCTACAATATCACATGTGAATAACTTAAAGGAAGTGAGAAACAATTGCAAGAGGAAGATTTTAAAGCTATCCTACATACTATACTACGTGCATAAAAGACTTAACAACTGGTTAAATCCTAGCTAGCAAGTGAATGGTTATGCAATTGTGATTGAATTATATGGTAAATACACATATGGTTTGAAATGTTGGTGGTGCATATTGGCAGGGTAATAGTGGTAATGGTTGTGCGTTTTAAATTGAGTTATATTGGAAATATGAATAAGATGGACAAAATAGGGGTGGCGCATTTTGACAAAGTGATGGACACTAATGGTTATGTGATTTAGCTTTGTAATATGGTGATGGTTTCGATGCATGATTTGATTAATGGTGTTAATGGAGGGCTCGTTGGCATGTACTGTTGAATTAATGAATTGTGGGTGGAGGTGACATGCATTTACTGCACGTCACCTTTACTCCTCCCGTTAACCACCACCCTAGTCGAGCTATTGTTCGGTCTTGGTTGTGGTTATGCTCCAAAATTTCAGCAGGAAGGAACTGCTCGGCCAGCTCTCGGTTTAAGGAATTTGATTACAGGTATGTCTTTTTTTGGGGCCATTCGTGATTTTACTCTGGTTATGAAATAATTATTGGCTCAGGTGTATCGGTTTGTGTTTTCCTTAAGGTTGTTACTGTGTAAAATTGTGTTCTTGGAATGAAGCGTGATTATTCTTCTGCAATCTTCTTGGATTCATAGTTTTATTGGGTCGCCCTGGGTGCTAGCAGCCATAGGGGCTCTTTGTGATCTTGTTGGTTTAATTGGAAGTTTTTTTTGGTTTGTTTGGCTGGTTGTCCCCACGCGTGTGCATCACTTGTCCAGTGTCTGGTTTTTATGGGTTTAATGGTTGAAGGCACTCTTCATCAATGTGTTTTGTTCATTTGGGAAATGGTTGATTTCATCTCTAAGGCCACGAAATGGGCTCTCATGTTCTTACTCGACCTTGTCATCACTTCAGTGATGTGGTTGTTTTAAGAGCTACAAGGGTTACACCCTGTGCGCGTTAAGCATCATTATCGGTCGGGTTGGAGCCTTGCTCCTCTGTGGTAGCCCTCATGTCTCGAGACTTGTTATCTATCCGCGAATAATTTGTGGTTCCCTCTGTGTATGCACTGTTGGAATCCGGGTTTTTCACCATTGAAGGAAGTTGGCTCTAGCTTCCATGTGTTAGTCACAGTGCGAACCTTTAACTCCACAGGTCTGAGGGTTGACATGGAACACCGGCATGGCATGTTGGTTTTACCACTTGATTGTTGGATGGTTGTATATTGTCGACTACTTTTTGGTACAGACTCGTCCAGTTGGCTATATGACGGTCGTGTTGGTTTGGCATTTAGTTATTGCCTCTGTATAACGTTGGTAAACCATGTTTGTTATCTGCATGACTCAAGTTACATAGTAACTCTCCTTATGTTTGATAACTCGGTATTGTTTAATGGAGAGGGACGTTTCCCCAATTTGAATGGATGCGTGGGTATGCATAGCTACCACAGCTTGTTCGGTTGATTGATTTTCTACAACAGTGACGAATTGTTTGGTCGATACACAGTCACAAGTATTTGCACTAATAATTTTCGGATACACAGTCACAAGTATTTGCACTAATAATTTTCGGATGATAGTTGGCATTGGTTACAAATGCTTGGTGTTGCTCACGCATGTCGCGTTGTGTGGTTGCAAAATAGATAATGGTCATGGTAACTACGGTTTTCTTTGTGGCCGAATGACTATTGAACTGGATGACTGTAGAAAGTATATCCACTGCATCATTGTGTTTGTGGCAGTGGTTTATTTTGAGAGTTTAGAGAATGGAAATGAGTATTGTGTGAAAAATTGTTATAAAATGCAAAGTAGGTGGGTGAATGGAACAGAACCTCTTACAAATCGTGTGGAATACATACTGTCTCACGGTAGCACTGTGTTGGATATTTTATGAACAGTGAATTAGTTAAATTGCATAGAAATTGTGGATGGTTGATGCATCTTCTTCGCAGCATGTTTATGGATCACTTAATTAATCTCATGATTAGTAATCGTCTTTCTTCCCTTCCATGATTTCATTTTCCACTAATTACAAATCCCATCACCTCCCCATTTCATTTTTTCATTCCATGTTCTGATATTAATTACAGTCAAGAGAATTCATGTGTTAAAATGGATGAAAATGGTAGTGTCTTGTGTGGATTGCAGTGCGGTTTTATTGGTTTGTTTTACAGCTTATTGTTGTTGTCATTAAGCAGTGACCATGTCTTCTCCCCTTTCATTATATCATATTTTCGCTCAATACAAACCCTTCACGTATCCCTGAACCCTTTTTCACCCCCCTGCTCGTTGATTAACAGTAAAACAATTTGTATGGATTGGATTGCATGAGTCTGATACATTTTGAGCCAAATCTATTTTATATTTTTAAGAGTCGTCATGCATGGTTATTTAAAAGACTATTTGTTAATCGATTACACATGCAGGATGAGTTTTTCCAATCGAGGAAGCCATGGCCGAGGAAACGGAGGTAGAGGTAACTAGAACCGAGGCCCAAGAAGGCCCAGGTTCTCTATACATTTTGACAATGATTCAGAAGAGCTTGGCCAAATGTTTCATGCCGGATTCTTTAATTGGATTGGGCAGGGAATAGTCCAACCTAGGCCTGAAAGGCCTCCTTTCCAAACCCCGCAAGCCCTCGGTATCCCTATACCTCTTCATGTTTCATTACAACCCGAGGTCCCTGAAAATGATTGATCGCAAGAGATTATCCACCCGACAGTCTCCCAACATCGTGGCTGGCCCAACTTGTCTTTGCCTCCTCCTCCGCTAGTTAACCTCGTTGCCCAAGCTGCCCCTAACCACTCGCCAGTGCAATCCTCCCATGCTAGCAAGAGATTGAAGACTTAAGCCCACCATGCACTTGATAAAGGAAAAGCCATTGTTGCCCCTTCCTCACCCTCCAATGACTCTGACAAATCCGTGTCTTCCCAGATGCATTTGAGGGACGATTGTTCCCACGTGATCAGGAAGATTAAGCCTAAGCGCTTTGCACAGCCAAAGGCAAACTCCAAAAAATCAAGAGGTGACAGCAGCAATCAAGGGTTGCATCACAGACTGGGAAATATGGTTTTTGAGTTTTTATTATATCTATTGTTTATGACAGTTGACTTCTGGGATCTTTGGACAACATGTTTATTTTGGATATATGAGTATTATTTTTGAAATAATTTCAAATTTCATAAGTTTAAATTGCCAAAAGTAAATATGTTGATGGGAGGCACAAGGAAGTATGTTTTGCTTAACTAATGGTTATGTTATGATTGTTATGGTTGTTATGAACTAAAAGGAGTCACAAAGGCTAGCCCAAGCACGCGTAATTAATACTTGTGAATTAGGATGTTATTTTTGTTGGCTATAAACATAGGGTGATATTCTCGTCTACTTTGTTTTAGCCATGTAAAGTCTGAAAATGCTTGAGTAAGATCAATTCATATATTTTCCTCAACAATGAAGAGCTTATCCAAACTTGGTGTTCTCGATAAGGACATTGCCACATCTAAAAAATGATGGTTTTCCATCACCAATAACAACTTCCTCTTCATTATATTTATATTAATAATTGGAGAGTAAGTGTTGGTGTTTTGGCATATGCCTGGTAACTTCAATGTGGGGAAGTGGAAGACCAATATGCACTATGAGGGTCCATTATGATCTACTACTTTTATGGACTAAGATAACAAGCCACGAAAAAACATCATAGTTTTGACCAA
>JZKD02S1815602.1:569035-584985 GCA_000966675.3 Picea glauca
ACACAGGTGGATATGGGACCCCGGTATCATATGTAGTTGGATTCAGTTATTGCTTGAGGACAAGCAATATTTCGGCAAGGAGGACTGTAATGTCCCCATTTTGGGACATTATAACTTTATAGAGTGTCATGCCTACCAGAGTAGCCAGATAGGGGCGACATAGAGTTCAGGAGATATTGAGGGGTTTTATTGGGCCCGACTTGCATCGTTCATCATCAGGATCCATTCCGCACAGCTTGGCTTTGGTTTCATTGCATTCCAACAATTTCCGTAATTTTGAGTTATTATGGGTCATATCTTAATTAAATCCACTAAGAAGGTCATAATGGGCATATTACTTGGAGAAACCTCTTAGTGTAATAGCTCATCGAAATCGGGAAGAAGAGCACTACAGAATAAGATGATGAGAAGTGACTTTCAGTGGCCGGAGAAGCCAGAAGGATGGATAAATCACTTTTTAGAGGTAAAATGGTTAATTAATTAATCAATTAAGTGATTTAATCAAGGAATAATAAAATAAAGTAAAAGTCACTTGGAGGGAAAAGGTCAACAGCGAATTAGGGTTTCAGGAAGCTATAAAGGAAGGGTAAATGATCTAATTCCTCATTATGCATTGTTATGATTTGATGTTGAGAGTTCCCAGAGGAGGAAGAGAGTCGACCTTGCTGTTTTGTGGATTTCTGGAGGAAACCACCACCAGTGATCGGTTTCGACGTTAAGAGACACACCCTAGCCCATCGGAGATACCATCCAGGTATTTCACCGAGCTATTCAGGAGTATCCAATACAGTGTGTGCAGCTCAGCCAGTGAGGGCGCAAGTCAGATTGAGGGTTTGTGGAGTTGCACAAGGTCTGAGCTCAAACTGCAGTTTCCTTCCGACCCAGTGGAGATCCAGCCAGGGCGCTTCTATTGAGCCATTTATCATCAGATTCTGACAGTGGAATCTTGCAGAGCGCATCATCCAGCCATTTAGGGCACAGCTCTTCCGACAGTACATTTGGGGTTGCAAACGGAGCATCAGGACAAATCCAGGGAAACCCATCCGACCCAGTTCCGCATTTGGCGAGACGATCGTTTTGAGCCCTATAGCAGTTGATTCCGTCGAGGGAATCATTTGGGGCGCATCCAGTGTCCCAGGAGGTAAGAAAACCCCCCAGGGGTCCAGATCCAGTACCTCAGAGGCCAGATCTGATATCCGGCACTCATCCATTCCAGTCTAGAGGCCAGGGCGCTTCTATTGGAACAGTTTCTGGCGCATTCCGACGATCTATCCTTCCGGACAAGTTTTCCAGCTGGTAGCAATTACCGTATTTCTCCGGAGTCGCATATTTTGTCGATCTATCTGTGCATGCATCATATCTGCATTCATCTTCTGATCACAGGTATTTTTATGCTATTTGATTGTATTCCAGTGACGATCCATGAGATCTAGCTGACGATTATACTCTATATTTCCAATGTGTATTGTATTTCCATGCTTGAGTCACATAATATATGTTATTGGGCAGTTGATGTTCTTTACTTCCGCATGCATCCTTTATATATTGTTTAAAGTTTAAACCATAAATACGTAACATGCACATGCAATAACCAAAATGCACCTGAAATAACCAACATGCACATACAATAACCATAAAGATCTCAAACACACAACTGAAACGCATCCAGAAACCCCCAATGTATCAGATCTGCAAGACAGAACATTGGATCAGTAGAAAATATCTTGATCTGCGAGATCAGGGATATTTCAGTGTATGGATGAATCTCCTCCTCCTCCTCCTCCTGGTGTTGTTTCTCTTGGTCCCCTTCCTCTAACCATGCAGGTGCCTCATCCAAGAGAGGCACCTCAATATCCACCCTCCACTTAGACAATATATCAATATTGTCCAAAGAAATGGCATCCACTCCTAGCTCTTTC
Source organism: Picea glauca (assembly GCA_000966675.3). Lineage (NCBI taxonomy): Eukaryota > Viridiplantae > Streptophyta > Pinopsida > Pinales > Pinaceae > Picea > Picea glauca. The sequence goes on from JZKD02S1815602.1 coordinate 570,955, forward strand.
TCTATCTGCGTCATCCAAAGTCGAAGATTGTAGTGAACGTACACCAAGTCATTAAGACGTGGGAATGCCAACCTATAAGAGGGTCATAAAAGACTTGATGAGTGTTGAAGGTTATAAATTTAAATTACAATAAATGTAATTGACTAATTGCTTTGTTAAAGTTCTAACTTCTAACCTGTTGCGTCTTTTGGAGTGTATTTTGTCAAAAATACTCCAATTGCACTCACAACCCGAAGAGCTACAGGGTTTGACTGAGTATTCTAATGGCAGTTTTTCGTAAATTTGATGTTTTTGTGCCATAGTTCCTCCACCAAACATCTGCAATAAATAAGAAAGAAAGAAAACATTAAAGTTTTAAACAATGAACATAATCAACTTTCAAATAAAAATTTAAATTTTGAAATTTAAAATACATAATTGAATTTTATAAATCTAATGACTTACGTGGCATGAAACGGACCCTTAGCCTGACTGCATCTTCAAAGCCAAATAATCCAGCACATTCTCTATACATCTCTATCTCGTGATTTATTTGATCGCGAATGCTAGCATCAGGTACCATCCTCCGAAGACAAGTAAAGAGGCCATCCATCACCTCGTCATCAAAGTCAAAGTTGCATTTGTAGGAAAATGCAGGGTTGAGGAAAAGTGTTGTTGCATGAATGGGTCGATGGAGCATTCCGGTCCACCGACTATCAATCCAATCCCATATCATCATCTGTTTGTTCTACCCAGGGGTACCCTTTCCCTCATAATAAGCCCGGATAGTTTCTTTGGCCTTATCCATGGCCTCATACAAATAGCCCATTATGGGCTTATCGCCATCAACCAATCTCAGAACCTTTACCAAAGGTTCAGCAACGAAGCAAACTTCTTCTACTTCTACCCAAAAGGAGTCACTGTACACCAATCTAGCAATGGCTCTACCATCCACTCGCCTGCTATAACTGCAATCACACCACTCACCAGAAACAAACATTTGCTTCAACTCATACTGACATTGAAGCAAAGACTGGAGGGTGAGGAAGTGTGTCGCAAAACGTGTGATTGTCAGACGTCGCAACTCCCTATCTTTGGTGTATGTCCTCATGAGGTTGAGAACAAAAGCATGGTTATATATGTACTTAGGGATGCTCTTCGCCTGATCAATCACCTCCTTGACAAAGGGAATTTTCCACACATCCTCAAGCGTCAAATCAATGCAGTGTGCAGCACATGGAGTCCAAAACAATGTGCCATGCCTCTCCATAAGCATCCTACCAGCAGCCACATAATTAGTTGCATTATCTGTCATGATTTGCACCACATGGTGTGCACCAATCTCCTCGATGAACCCATGCAACAACTCACATAATAATGCTGCATCTTCCACATGTGCGAATGCATCAACTGATTTTATGAACATGGAACCTTTAGGCCAATGTACCAAGAAATTGAGAAGGGTCCTACCCTTCCCATCTGTCCATCCATCGGACATCAGTGTGCACCCGGAGCTTTCCCATGATTCCTTAAACTCCCCCAGCCTGGCATTGATGTCCTTCTTCTCTGCTTGAAGAATAGGCCCCGCAACTCCTCATATGAAAGGGCTTTAAACCACGGGCCAACAACTGCAATGGCATCACACATCGACTGCTAAAATGGGTTGTTTCTGGTGATGGTGAGAGGTAAGTCACTCCAGAAAAGACACCTCCCCATTAACCTGCTTGCTTCTTGCTGCTCACTTTTTCTAACCAATGATTTAATTGATGGTTGTGCTCCAAGTCCAGTTCTTGGAACAAAGTAAGATGGGATCTTCCCAACAGGTGAATCTGTGGCTGTGGAGCCCCTCCCACTACTCTCAGTGGCATTGGTAGATATCCCTGGTGAACTTTGATATATCTTAAAAGCTGCAAGCTCAGCTTTTTTTGCAGCTGACTCTTCCTTCTTTCTTTCCTTTGTATTAATTGAATCATGGGCAGCTCTCATAATCTTTGCGCTCATGTTTGAACAAGGCCCAACATCATGCCCCGGAATTTTGGCCAAATGGTATTTCAGCATGTATACTCCTCCTGTAATATGTGTCCTACATAATTTGCAAAATAAAGAATTTCGGTTTGTTCCTTCTTCAGGGTCACCATACTCCCACAGTGTATCCAAGGCTCTAGGCATGTTTGTTGAGTGCTATGGAAATGGACCTAGGGCAAAAAAACACAAAAAAAAAATATTAAACCCCACTTGAAAAAAGAAATTGCAGCATATTAATTTAAAAAATCAGCCATCCAAAGAAGAATGTTAGCCATGAAAAATGGCATTAACAAGGTGGCTAAAAAACTAAAAAAACAAGCTAAATAACCCATTGAAATTTTCCAAAAAAACACTTACATTTTGTTTGTTCTATAAATTATTGGTAAGATAAAAAATAAAAAAAACTAAATCTAAGCAAACAAAGAAGCAAAAAAACATGCAAGTGTATGGAAACAATTAGCATACAAATTGGGAAGGGCATGCATACCTGTGCTTAGAGGTTGTGAATGAAAATTTCAAAGATCCAACCGGTTGAAGTTTTAACCTTGCTCCACCACAAAAATCTTCAAAGTTTGTGGATGAATCCACTACCCTGCCTTTGCACACCTCAAAAATGTTTGATGGCCTCCACAAACTTCTTCCCTTGCTGCTCCACACAAAAAAAAAACACAATGATCAAAAAAAACCGAATCAGGCTTTTTATCCCGCAGCCTGGGCGACTTTGGCAAGTTTTTCCGATTTTTTCCCGAGTTTTTGAAAAAATTGGCCTGCTGAAAAAATTGCGATTTTGCCAATTTTTTCCGATTACTCGGCAATTTTTTCTACTAGGGTTCTAACAACTCATAGAATAATAACGGTTTCACTAAATACATTAAATGCAACCAGCTGTTCAGAATTCCAATGCACAGTAAATAGATAGTGGCAGCCTATTTCATTACAACCACAGCATTATAACAATTACTATTGGCTGCAATAGCAGCAGCATGAATTCTCCTAACACACGGACCTATTGGCTGTCATAACAGCAGACAATGTCTCTACATAAACAATATCAATTATTAAACTGGGAACCGCTTAGACTGCTCAGAAATATTATGGCTACTGTAGCAGCTACACTTTACAACAAAATATGTCAAATAATGATGAAACCTGGGGTTTGGCTATAGAGGACAGTGCTGCTGATGCACAGATGGGCTGATTACGGCTGGATCCTCCCCTAGGTCCTTTCTGCTGTCCCTGGGCCAACTCGGCCCTCACCCCTTGATACAGTATGAGCTCGGCCTGTAAAAGAGGCCTGAAATCAGCCAGTCCAACCCTTGGCCTGGCTGTAATTCTTGCTGTGATCCTTGCTGAGGCTGGTTCAGTGACAAATTCAGGCTCGACCTCCTCCAGTGGTGGAGAATAGGGGCTCGGCACCCTTCTCCTTCCCTCTGCTGCCGCCCAAGACAGTGTGCAGGGTTTAAAACCCTCCTCCTGTCCACATAAATTGAGCTCGGCCTCCTTCACAAGGCCTAAAACCAGTGCTGAGGGGTTCGGCCCCCCTCTCAGGCTGACTGTTCAGGTCTGGTCCCTCCAAAATGCTACTTTCAGGGCTCGGCCCTACCAAGCTCGCTCAGATTTGAGCTCGGCCTGCAACTATACTATATCTGACCTGCAACAGACCCTCAATCCCTTACAGCAGATCCTCTCAAGCTTAGAACAGTCCAGAAATTAGATGTGAAGCAGATAATTGAACAGATCTGTCCAGAGTTGGGCTAGGGTGAGCACAAGGCACCACTGAACCCCAACAGAAAGAGAGGGTTTTGCCAAAACCCTCCAAAAACCTGAGGTAAAAGCCTCCAAAGGAAGAAACAAGAAGTTCAAAACCAAATTCACATGATGAGGAATGTGTCTCCCCTCCTCCTTATATACTTTTTGCCTTTAGCTTGTCCCCTTCTCTCTTTTTGCCACTTGGCACTTTAGATGACTTGTTCTTTAAGTTGGGTGACATAAAGTCACTTTATCCCCTTTTAATTCTTCTTTTTACCCAATGTCACTTTAAAAATCAAACGTTGGCTCCTGGGTGGCTTTATTCAACCCCACGGCTCCCTTTCTTTGGGGCTATAGCCTACGGGGAGTCCCCTTGGACTAATATGCCCTCCCTCTAATGAGGTCAAAAGGGAGGGGACATGACAGATTGCTTTAGAAACTTTGGAACTCCATTAAATGAAAACCAGTACATTTCACACTCTCCACTTTCATAAAGTTTGAATAGCAATCAGATCAGAATAACTATCAAAATACTTGAGTAGGGTAATATAATAATATCTGGGGAGTGACAACACATGAATCCATGCTCATATGGTATACCAGATTGCATACTATTGCTCATGCTCCTCAAGTTGTCATTTAATGGACTAAGAAAACCAGCACGTCTTTGTTTAACAATTGAGACCACTAGAAACTTACCAGATTTTTGTCTCTCCTCTGATTTTTCATTCCCAAAGCTCTATCGAGGAAAACCAATGCTTTTTTCAAAGATTGCTTTATAGACTCCAGAACTCCACTCAATGAAAACCAGTACATTTCACACTCTCCCCTTTCATAATGTTTGAATAGCAAATCAGAATAACTATATACATACTTTCAGTAGGATTATATAATAACATCTAGGGAGTGGCAACAGATTAAATGTGTGCTCAACGCCTAATGGCATACTCCGTTGGTCACACTACTCAAATTTTCACTAAGCAATGGACTAGGAAAACCAGCATGTCTGATCCACGTGCCCATCCAGGGCCATCTCAGAAACAACCCTGACACTGGCAATTTTCAGGATCTAAACTTCCAAAGCATTTTTCAGGGTTTCCCATGCGATTTTTGAGGGGTTTACACCCAACAGCCAGCAACCCAGCTCAGTCTGCTAATTTCTTTCCAACAAGCTAAAGAAGACCTAAAATGGAGCATCAAGGGAAAAGTTACAATCTTGGCAAGGCTCCTATTTTTTCGAACAGTTCATATTCATCCACCTCAACGTTCCCACTCAACCCTAACTTCATGCTATGGTTAGACTTATAACTTATTGTATATTGAGGTTTTGCCTCTAAGGGTCTTTTAGCATTATTATAAAATGCAATTTCAACCTCTTGTTATGGGAATTTTGTGAATAAGTGTAGTCGTCACATCTCTTCTCATAGATAAGTTACCACCATGTATTGCTATGTACATCGCAGTGTTTTTCACCATTGATTATTAATAAAAAATTGGTTTTCACTGCAATATTCTACGCTCAATATGGTATCTTGTGTTCTCTCTGCAATACTCTACTTTCAATATGGTATCTTGTGTTATCTCTGCAATATTATGTCACTTCGTTCTCAATCCAATCTGGGTCAATGGTATCTAGTACAGGGACTTGACACAATGGGCGCCATTGCTATTCAAAGGGGAAGTACTGTCCAAAGGACCATCCAGAGCCATCTCATAACGGTCCAGACATTGGCAATTTTAGCAGCCTTCCCATGTGCTTTTTGAGGGGTTTATGCCCAATGGCCGAGGACCCAGCATAGTCTACCAATTTTCTTTCCAACACATGAAAGAAAACTCTAAACGAAGCACCAAGGGGAAATTTATGATCTTGGCAAGACTCCCCTTTTATTTGGACAGCTCAGTTTCATCCAGAATAGCACTCCCACTCAGCCCTAACTTTATGCTAGGGTTAGGGTTCTTGCATATGAATGTTTTTGCCTCTTAGGTTATTTTGGGATTATTATAAAATGTAGTTTAAGACTCTTGTTATGGACTTATTGCAAATTGTGTTGAACATACATTCAGCTGTATAAAAGCAACGCCCAAGTATTTGTTGTGGTGCAATGGAGGTGATGGATGTTGCTGCAGCTCATGTTATTCTTGGACTTCTGGTTGTTGAGATGGAACTTCTAAACTCGAACACTTTACTACATCCCAATATAACACGTCATTGTGTAATTGCTGCTAAGGTCATAACTATACCCTGTAAATGATCAAATTTGTATCAACAATGGAACGACTTTATATGTACATTGCTAATTCTTCCAGCTGGCAGACGATTGCTATTTCTTCCAGGAAGCAGACAACTGCACACTTATACATACTGCAGAGAGCACTGTTTGAAAGTTGCTTTTATTTTTTTGCAACCTTCTGATTTTTCTGGCAATTATAAAAAATTCTGTGTCTAACTAATAATGCATCATAATGCATGGAACGTCTAACTAATATCTTCCACTAAACGGCACAGTGTAAGTCTTGCCTCAGCTTCACTTCTCTGTTTTTGCTGAAAAAGTCTCAACTCTCAAGCGGTTCCTCTCATTTGCATGGTCACTTTAAAACTTGAATGTGTGAAAAATTTGTTTATGACAATATGACAATATCTTTGTCACTATACATCACGATTCACAATTAATTCCTTGTTGATTTGTCTAACAACAACACCTTTGTACTGTTGCATAGCATGATGCATCTATCAGTATTTACTTTTTTGCACTTAAAAAGTTGAGCAAAGCTCATTGGCATTGTAGTTGGCCATTTGAAGTAAGTCTATCAAATTCATGGTAATGTTTAAACTTTAAAGAATACCCATGTAATGACTTTAAAAGATATCGAAGAATATCATCCAGCGTGAAAAGGAAAAAGTATACACTCTATACTTCATGTGATGTGAGACATAGAGTAACTTGAATGTGGAAGGATAATGAAGATACTTCAGCAGTTTAAGCAAAATTGTACCATGGGGTATGTCTACACAGTGGTTTTCATTTCTGGCCCTAAAATAGTTAACTAATACTGATGCAAGAGCATCGTACAAAGCCAAAAGCACACGCCTAGCCAAAGGAGCAGCTGGACGCGCAGATGGAAAAAGAGCACGTTTTTATGAACAACGTTTTGAATTTTGAACTTGAAAGCATTAATGTAATAGTTAGGAAGAAGGCGTACTTTGCATTAATACCTAGGAGATATGAACAGATCTGGGGGGGATTACTCCCATCTGTCAAATTGTAATAGGCATTTAAGTCTGTTAATGAAAGTAGGTAGATTGGAATTAAGAGATTAGACAGTTTAGAGTGTAGGAGGAAAAACGGATATAAACACCCTCTTGTATTATTGTATCATTAGCACAGAAAAGAAAAAGAGAGCCGTAGCAGAGAGTTGTAGAGAAGAACCCATGTACAAGAGTATTTGGGTTAATATATGAAGCTTTGACTCAAATTTCATGGTGTTATGATGTTTTCTGTTTACATATGTTGAATGGTATGCTTACAATTGTTTTATTCTCTCTGTTATGCCTTTGTTGTTATTCCGTGTTGAATGTATGATTTCATGTTGAATGTATGAAGTCTGAGAGAGAAGAACGAGTTTCAATTGTTTCTCTTCCTGAGAGAGTTCCTACAAGGAGTGCAGTGAAACGCCCGCAAGGTGTGCGTTGACAAGGGTTCTGAGTTTTATCTCAGAAAGCTCAAGAAGGATACCGTTGGTCTCATTCAAGCAGAAGTGCAGGTGAAGCACAGAAGCCGTGCAAGGTGTGCGCAAGCTAGTTGAAGCCTTAGAATTTATCAACTAAGGTTGAAGAGTGAAGGACTGTTGTTGCCAAGAGTGCACAGAGTCAAAGAATCAAATACACAGAAGCATTTGAAAGATTGTCGCAAAGAGTGCATGCAGAAGTCCTTTCGAGACTTGAGGTTGCAATAGAAAGCTCAGGAGGATTAGCGCCTTTGAAGTATTCAAAGGAAGACAGGGAGTGAATCATCGCGCAGAAGTTAAGTTCAGTGGAAGGACGCTAAGTTAGTTTGGTCAGAGATTCATTGAGGAGTGAATCGGACGGTCGAAATTCTCCGTGGAGAACTCACAAAGTCACGAGGACCATAGGATCCAGAGGAGTTGCAGGGTGGATAAGGGTTAGACGAACCCATTACGTTGGTTTCAAGATTCAACGTCGACCGTTGATCGTGACCGTCGAGCCGTCAAGATCATTTCGGCAAATCGGGGTTTGTAAGTCCGGAGTGCAAGCCAAATCCCTTGGTCACTCGAACTTCCGAATCGCGAAATGGATTATCGTGTGTGAAGACGAGGCGTAGAATTTTCGGCGCTTCAGAATTTCGGAGTTTGGCATTTCGGGGGTCCTGACGACAAGGAGTCGGGCCTAGTGGAGCGAAAATCCTGAAGTCGCGAGTCGCGACAGAATTTTGGCGTGAAATTTCGGGATTTCGACACTTCAGGTGTCGGAAAGCAGAGGAGGCAGCGTTTTGGGATCGAGAGTTTCAAACTCCCGGTACCCGGAAGCCCGAAATAACGTGGGTCGTCGGATCGAACGAAGGCTTATAGCCGTTGATCCCGTGGAAGGCACCATTTCGGAGTTCAGGGTTTTGAAGTGATAGAGGAACGGCTGTCGAAGGGTTGTTCAAGTTTCGAAAGCCGAAAAGCTTGAGTGGACAGGTGGCAAGAATCCACGTGGGAAACAGAGTACAGTGGGGAAGACAGGTGGCGTGTTTTCGTCAATAGGCGGAGTCGATCCTCGTTGACCGTTTCGGGGTTTTGAAGGTTGGAAACCGGGAGACTTGTATCCGGATTCGCAAAGTCGCGAGGTCCGAAACTCCGAATCGACGAAAAGTTTTGTTGGGGAGCCAGCCTTTGCTGAACGCATCAAGGTTCGGCATTTCGACAGTTTCGAAGACAAGAGGTCGGGGTTCTTTACTCCAGAATTCCCGAAGTCGCGAAACGCGACACAACTGTGGAGGAGGACACGGCCAAAGATTTCGACAATTCGGCATTTTGAGTTTCAGAGGTTGAAGAGACAGGGGACTCGACAACAGAAATCGCGATATCGCGAAACTCGAAGTCCCGATTCGGCAAAGGGCGCGATCATTCTGTTGGTCAGGAGATTTGGGTTGATGCCTTGTGTTTGATCACGCAGGCATACCTATAAGGACCTGTGGAAAACATTGTGGTGTGTGTGTGTGGAATTCCCTGTGGAGGAATCGAAGAGTCAATCAGACTCGGGGGCAGATTTAGAACGATCCTGAGCGGATCTTGACCCGAGCATCGGGGTCGGCGCCATCACTTGTGGTATCAGAGCCTGATTGTGTCTGTATATTTCAGGCAGAAGGAGCTAGAAGAAAAGGAGTAGTCTGATACGCACCATTGTGGTATCAGAGCTCAGAACAAGTTCTTTGCTTCTGTAGCAGAGAACAGGGGAACATTTTACAGCCATGCCGCCGAGAAGAAGAGACAGGCCAATGCCAATGCCTGATCCAGCAAGAGAAAGAGAAATGTGTGAGTTACGTGCCAGGCTTGATGCCATGGAGACAGCACAGAAGCGAACAGTTGACGTTGGGGATATCAGCGAAGCTGAAAGTGAAGATGAAGCTGGAAACGAAGGAGAAGAAGTAGCAGTCGAAGATGCTGCAGATGAACGCCTATTCAAGGCTGTTGCAAGGATAGGTGCCAGAGCAAAAATGGAGATTCCCATGTATGAAGGCAACCTGAATGTTGAAGAACTTCTAGACTGGATTAGAGCTCTAGACAAATACTTCGACTATGAGGATGTCGAGGAAGACAAGAAAGTCAAACATGCCGTCACTAGACTTAAAGGGCATGCAACACTATGGTGGGATGAACTGCAAGCTGACAGACGCTGCAAAGGCAAGCAGAAAATCAAAAGCTGGGATAGAATGGTTGCAAAGATGAAAGTCAAATTTATACCCAGGGATTATCAAATCACTCTGTTTCGGAGGATGCAGAATTTGAGACAGAAGCTGATGTCAGTGAAAGAATACACTGAAGAGTTCTACAACATAAACATCAGAGCAGGTCATCGGGGAAGCGATGATGAAAAAGTTGCCAGGTACATGAATGGTCTGTGATATGACATCCAAGATGAGATGAGCATGATGACCATTCGAAATGTGGAAGATGCTTATCAGATAGCTCTGAAAGCCGAAGAGAAGTTGAGCCGAAAGCAAGGTCAAAGAGGCCAAGGTAGAAGTCAAGCCAGAGGCAAAACAATTGCCCAAGACAGAACTCAGAAATCCAAAGAAGAGAAGAAGAAACCTCAAACTCAACATGAGAGAGGAGGAAGCTCACAGAGAGGGCAGTATGCTAATAGAAATACTTTTCCTCGAGCTAGAGGAAGAGGAAGAGGCAGAGGCGGTGAAGTAAAATGCTTTGTCTGTGGAAAGATCGGACATAAATCCTATGAGTGTCTAGATAAGAAAAAAGATGGTGGTGAAACTCACATTGTCGAAGCTCAAGGATGGAATGTTGAGGCAGAAGACGCTGAGGGCGGAAGATCCTTAATGATGAGGAAAATTCTCTTGAAGCCGGAGAAGGAGGCAAAGAACCCAGCCCAAAGAAACAGTCTGTTTCGAACTGCTTGCAAAACCAAAAACAGGGTATGCAAAGTCATAGTGAACAGCGGTAGCACAGACAATCTCGTATCTACAAAGATGGTAGAAAAGCTGGAGCTGGAGACTGTTGTACATCCAAGCCCATACAGAGTTTCGTGGCTACAAAAAGGACATCAGGTAAATGTCATTAAACAGTGTTTAGTTGAATTTAAAATAGGGGGATATAAAGATGAAATATTATGTGATGTCATTCCCATGGATGTTTGTCATCTATTGTTGGGTAAACCGTGGCAATATGACAGAAACGTGATTCATGATGGGAGAAAGAACACATACACCTTGGAGAAAAATGGTAGGACTCACATGTTGTTGCCAATCAAGGATAAAGAGGTGAAAACAGAGTTGAGCAACACTGTACTTCTCATGAGTGGGAAGGAACTTCTTAAGGAGGTTAAGAAGAAGGAAGACACAATTTATTGTGGTCAGGAAGCCTAAAATTGTTTTGACTAGTACAAGGATAGATGATTTACCAGAAGAAATCCAGGAATTGTTGGGAGAATTTGTTGATATAGTAGTGGACGAACTACCTTGTTCGTTGCCACCTATCAGAAGTATAAGCCATCATATCGATCTTATACCTGGAGCCAGTTTACCGAACAAAGCAGCGTACAGATTGACGCCGCGGGAAAATGAAGAAGTTAAGAGACAAGTACAGGACTTAATGGACAAAGGATTGATTAGAGAAAGCTTGAGTCCATGCGCTGTTCCAACAGTGCTCAGCCCAAAGAAAGATGGAGGCTAGAGAATGTGTACAGACTCAAGGACAATCAATAAGATTACCATCAAATACAGATTTCCATTGCCAAGGATGGATGACTTGATGAATTGCTTGAGTGGAGCAAAAAAAAATTCAAAAATTGATTTGAAAAGCAGGTATCATCAAATTCGAATGAGAGAAGGTGATGAATGGAAGACAGCATTCAAGACGAATGAAGGACTGTATGAATGGCTTGTCATGCCATTTGGTTTAACGAATGCGCCCAGTACTTTCATGAGGTTGATGAACGAAGTCCTGAAGGATTTCATTGGGAAATTCGTCATCGTATATCTTGATGATATATTAATCTTCAGCAAGACAGAAGCAGAACACTTAAGACATTTAGCTGTAGTGATGAAAAGATTACAGCAAGAGAAATTGCTGATAAATATGAAGAAATCATCATTTATGAGGACAGAACTCATTTATTTGGGTTTTGTTATCTCTACAAATGAGTTGAAGATGGATCCAGAAAAGGTAGACGCAATTAAGAATTGGCCATCGCCGAAGAGTGTATTTGAAGTTCGAAGCTTCCATGGTTTGGCAAATTTCTACAGGAAATTCATTCGAAATTTCAGTGGAATTAGCGCACCAATGATGGATACGGTGAAGAAAAGACATAAATCTTTTCACTGGACAGAAGAAGCAGAGAAGAGCTTCAACCTGCTGAAGAAGAAGATCACGGAGCAACCAATTCTGGTTTTGTCGGATTTTAACAAGACATTCCAGGTCAAGTGTGACGCGAGTGGATTTGCAATTGGAGCGGTCTTGAGCCAAGACGACAGGCCGATCGCATATTTCAGTGAGAAACTGAATGAAGCGAAGATCAAGTACTCAACATATGACAAAGAATTTTATGCAGTCATACAAGCACTGAAGAAATGGAGACATTATTTGGTTCCTAAAGAGTTTGTTTTGTATAGTGATAATCATGCTTTACAATTTGTGACTCAATAGGAGAAGTTGAACCAAAAACATGTTAAATGGGTTGAATTCATGCAGAATTTTACTTTTGTGATTAAGCATATTTTTGGAACTCCTAACAAAGTTGTTGATGCTTTGAGCAAGAAATGTTTGCTTATGCAAGAATTCAGAGTCAAGACTTTGGGTTTTGATAACCTCAAAGAAATGTATAGGGATGACCCAGACTTTAAGGAGGCATATGAGGCATCTGAGAATCCAGTTCTCAGGGACAGAAGCCAATGGACCAAGTATATGATCCAGGATGGGTTATTATTCCGAGGCAATCAGCTATGTATTCCAAAATGCTCCATGAGGAAGAACCTGTTGAAGGAAAAACACAGTGGAGGATTGGTCAGACACTTCAGTCATGATAAGACGTTCTCAAAGTTGAATGGCTCATATTTTTTGCCAGGGATGAGGACAGATGTTAAGAAATTTGTGGACAGATGCAGGATTTGTCAGCACACAAAAGGGAAAAGGCAGAACACAGGGTTATATCAACCATTACCCATACCAGAAAGGCCGTGGGACGCAGTGAGCATGGATTTTATATTGGGACTGCCCAGAACACAGAGAGGCTATGATTCAATCTTTGTGGTAGTCGACATATTTTCAAAAATGGCACATTTCATACCATGCCAGAAAACCAATGACGCAACTCATATTGCGAACCTGTTTTTCAAGGAAGTCGTCAGACTTCACGGCTTGCCAAGGAGTATTGTGTCTGATCGAGATACCAAGTTCATAGGGCATTTCTGGAGGACCTTATGGAAGAAGTTGGGGACAAGTTTGTCTTTTAGCTCAGCATATCATTCTCAAACGGATGGGCAGACAGAAGTCGTGAACAGAAGCTTGGGAGATTTGTTGAGGAGCTTAGTGATTGAACACCACAGTCAGTGGGATCACATTCTGCCACAGGTGGAATTTGCTTACAATGACTCACTCAACAGAAGCACAGGGCAGAGTCAATTCCAGATTGTATATGGAATGCAGCCAAGGGGAGTTTCTGAATTGAAAAATGTGGAACAAACTGAATTCAGAAGTGCTAGTGCAGAAGACTTTGCAGAAGGAATGAAGGAGCTTCACAGCCGAGTCAAAGAGCGATTGCAGAGCTCAAGTCAAGAATACAAGCGAAGAGCAAATCAACACAGGCGAGAACTTCAATTTGAAGTTGTTGATCTGATTCTTGCACATCTGAGGAAGGAAAGGTTCCCAAGGGGAACATCTAACAAACTGAAGATGAAAAAGATTGGACCGTGCAAGGTCATAAGGAAATTTGGGGCAAACGCATATGAAATTGAATTACCCGATGGGGTCAAAATCTCACCGATATTCAATGTTGTGGATTTGTACCCTTACAAAGTTGAAGAAGCAGGAGCAGAGAAGGAACAGAATGAGATTCAATGGACAAAACAAATGCCTATAGCTGAAAAGCCACAGATGGAAAGCATAATTGACAAGAGGATTAGCAGAAAGACCAGGAGAAAAGAGTATTTTGAATACTTGGTCAAATGGAAGGGACATCCACTTGAAGATGCAAGTTGGGAAGATGAAGCAGAAATTCATAAGCATGGACAAACCGTGCAGGAGCTCATGAACTGTTCATGAAAATTTTCAAGCAAGGGAGTATGATGCAGGAGCATCGTACAAAGCCAAAAGCACACGCCTAGCCAAAGGAGCAGCTGGACGCGCAGATGGAAAAAGAGCACGTTTTTATGAACAACGTTTTGAATTTAGAACTTAAAAGCATTAATGTAATAGTTAGGAAGAAGGCGTACTTTGCATTTATACCTAGGAGATATGAACAGATCTGGGGGGGATTACTCCCATCTGTCAAATTGTAATAGGCATTTAAGTCTGTTAATGAAAGTAGGTAGATTGGAATTAAGA
>JZKD02S1815602.1:617149-628160 GCA_000966675.3 Picea glauca
CCTATTCCAACTGGCTCCTCTTGTTCGTTTTTGTTCAACACATTCTTTTGTACTTCTTTATAATTGTGGGTTCTACACTTCTCGGGTTGTCTGAATCCCCACACATCCTCCAGGTGGATATTGGTGGCCTCTCGCCTAATCCAACTGGCTTATTTGTATGTTTTCATGTCAACACATCTTGTTGTACTTCCAGGGCCATTTTGGAGGCATAAACAATGTTTTTTTGGCTCACCACAGTCAAACTATAGACAAAGTCAGAGTTTAACGACAAAATGTGTAGTTCTCTGAAAGACCTTTCCAACGGGCTATCACGCGCCTAAAACGAAGGTCGTATGCAAAAGTTATGACCCTGGGAAGTTGAGGTACCAACTTACACCAACTTACCCATAGGGGCCCACATGACTTTTGGCGTTTCACCTTCTAGGGTTAGGTTTTTGGATGTCTAGGGTTTTGGCATTCATGAGTAATATCAAAAAGGCCTATGGAGCCTCATTGTAATCCATTATGCTAAGACGGATCCGCGTAGTAGCCACATCTCTTCTCAAAGATAACTACCACCAATCGAGCAAGTGTTTCAGTTCTGCAGTTTTATAGTTTCATCCTATTTCATTATTCAATAAAATATATTGTTAACTGGATATCTGTGTTATTCTTCATATCTCTGTGTTTATTGTATTTAGTCTATTAATTAGTTCGTTCCGCTCTTAAATTTAGATCATGACAAGATCCTGAAAAGGTCAAAATTGTATGCAACTAGTGAATGTTACAATTTACATTTCCGAGTATAACATCATTTCTTTTCACAAGACAAGACAACACTGCAAATTTTAATTCCAAAAGCTTATGTGTTCATATCTTTGTAATACATTTAACGTAGCAACAAACTTCATTAAACATATCCTCATTCGCACTCATGGTAGAATCTGGCATGTGACCGCAATTATCTCAAAATATGACCAACGTCATTTGAATGAGTAATAATGTTATCACCTTAACAATACCTAATATCGTTGAATATCAATCCATCTAACCACACCGGTGATTCTTGCCCCATTGTGTCATACACTCAGGGGGAATTGAAATGTTTATCGAGGGGATAGGCTTTCTCTGTATTATGGATTATGTGAAGCCCTTGGATTCCACAATAAATTTCTAAAAGTTATGTTGTTTGGCTCTCACTTTGAATATAGCTAGGTTTCACAGAAGCATTTGAGGGCGTCTCATAAATTGGGGATGAATTAAATTATGTTATTGTCACTACCCTTGCACCTGCAAGAATCCCAAACCTTCACACCCAATTCGATTAAATATATATTAGTTGTCGAGGGAAGAAGGCAATCAATTCCTAGCCTCCAAAAATGGTGAAATTAGAATCTCGTGCACTGACCGAAGCTCTTAACATAATAGTTTTCGACTCTGGCGAGTGGATATTAGTTCTCTCACAGATCTTTGGGGGCGACCAGTTTCTACCATACTTTGTGCTTGATTGCAAGGTCATCGTATTCGATATGGCCTTCTCTGGCACTGTCGATCCCAAGCATTTCGATTCATTCTCTACTTATGTAAGCGATATTCTGACCATTTTATATGAGCTTATAGTTCATAAGTGTGTGTACTTACTAATGTAAGTCATTCAGTTTTTGTAATGGTGGGTTAGAGGTAGCCAACAGTTGGAGTTGGTGGGAGGTGAGGATGACAGAGTTGCCCACAATTGAACCCAAAGACCGGAGACATCAAAATCATGTAACGGTTCAATGTGTCAAATAGGTGGCAGTCTTTAATTTGATAAAGACAAACGATGAAAATTCGAGAAACAACCACCCCTTTAAAAACACCTTCAGTGTAAAAGGGGTTATCGTTTCTTTTCATTATGGTAAAAATAATTTTGAAGTGTTTAAATATTTAAAAAAATAATAATCGAATTCAATTATATATATAATTAATATTTTATTTTTTATTTTATTAAATTTTAATAAAAATATAATTTTAAAAACTTCAAACATTGAATTAACTACATTATTGTCCATTTCATAAGGATTTGAGACCGTATGTGATTTTTACATTAATTTATTCAACTCCTTTAAAATTTGTTATTGGCTTTTGAGTATATATGTTATATAGATTAATAATTATATTTTCATGATTATCAAAATTATAATATATGAAAATTTGTGATTATATATATATATATATATATATCAAAAAATTTCTTCTTATTGGTGCTCTTATTGGTGGAGCAGGAACAAGGAAAACCTTCACAACAAAAATGATATTTCAAGTATTTATACAAATACATTATGTAAATTGGACAATTGATCATTTGAAACCGAAGGGATTGATAGTGACATATACGAGTAAAGTTGCTTACAATGCACGTGAAACAACAATCCATTATTAATTGTTGATGCCTTTCAACAAGTTCCAGTTCATTCCACTTAGCATAGAAACATTAGACACGTTGTCAAAGCTTTATCAAGAACTACAACTTGTCCTCATTGATGAAGCTTCTATGGTTGGAAGTCAGTTCCTATTCTCGATTGATAACCAACTAAGGAGCATAAAACATGTACAAATAAGGTACTTTGGAAACATAGATATGGTGCCTTGTGGGGATCTTTATCAAGCACAATCCATACATGATTCCCTGATATTTGAGCAAGCTAGGATGAAGATGCAGAGTATATCATATGACTTTTTGACAGATTGTGTGAAGAGTTATGAATTGCATACCATAATGTGGCAAACAAATGGAAAA
This sequence comes from Picea glauca, assembly GCA_000966675.3. Lineage (NCBI taxonomy): Eukaryota > Viridiplantae > Streptophyta > Pinopsida > Pinales > Pinaceae > Picea > Picea glauca. The sequence goes on from JZKD02S1815602.1 coordinate 619,905, forward strand.
TTTATTGATATTTTGAATAGGATGCGAACAAATAGTCAAACAAAAGATGATATGGACTACATCAATATGAATTGCATCTGATTTGCTCCAAATGACCCAACATTTCCTTATTTGTTTTACAAAAACAAGGAGGTTGTATTGCTTAACAGGTCTATGCTAATGCTTATACTTGGTAAGGGACTTTTAATCAATGCAATTGATGAAGAAGAAGACAATCGTGGTAATGTACCACATCATGAACACACAACAACTTTGCCTTTGCAACTTGTGCTGAAGTTAGATATGTTGGTTGAAATATATGCATACAACTATGATTCACATGATGGTTTAGTGAATGGTGCAGATGGTATAGTCAAAGCATACACCAAGATAGATAAGGTGGATGTTTTATGGATAAAGTTCTATGATCTGCATATTGAACATCAGAAGGCCACGAGGTTAGATTCTTTATATAGCAAAGGCATTTCAACTGATTGGATACCCATATTGCGAGTAGTGAAACCAACATCCACAAAAGTGACAACAGACCATTTGAAAATACGTAAACAATTTCCAATTCAACTTGCATGTGCACACACAATACACAGATAACAAGGGATAACACTCGATGATGTTGCATTTGATCTTGTTGGGGTGCGAAGACATGGATTAGTTTACACAACCTTGTCATGTGTAAGGAGCACAAATTCTTTGTATCTTCTAAGTCCTTTGACTATGGATAACTTCAATGTTAAACAAAAAATCATTGCGGAGATGCAACCTTTGCGCAATGATGCAAAGTGGACTCTAGAATATGATTCTTAGTCTATGCAATTGGGGTCATGTATTTCAATTTTTTCACTAAACACATGTTCTTTGCATGCACATATGAGTGACATAGCTAGTGACTATGATATAATGCAATCCGATATTTTTTGCGTTCAAGAAACATATATGACATTGCCGATGCAAAATCAACGGTTTCAGTGTTTCAATTGTCTTTCTAATTGCAATAAACATGGTGTGATGATACTAGTAAAAAAACATATTCCCATATTCCAAAACATATGCATTTTGAAAAACCAAATGTAGAAGTGCTTGTGGTGAGAGTAGTAGTCAAAGGATTGCATATTGCCATAATTAATATCTATGCAACCCCATCTGCAATTCTGGCCATCATAGTAAATGCAATCGCAAAAGAATTGTGCAATTTAGATTGCAACTAAATCATAGTGGTTCTGGGAGACTTCAATATTGACATGTGTCAGTGTAACAAAAAAACAAAAAAATTGCAGAGTTACATGTACAACTACAATTTGCATTTCTTATTGGACCAAAGTAAACATGTACAAAGAACGTTAATTGATCATGTTTGGTCAAATGCGAAGAATGATTTATCGAATTTTTTAATATTGAATACATATTGGACTGATCATGATACAATTTGTTTTCTACTCTCAATTTGAAATGCACGTATATCAAATACATATTAGAGAGATCATGATAGAACTTGTTTTCTACTTTCAATTTGAAATGCATATAAGTCATAGACAACATTAGACTATTGAATCACATTGACGTTGGAATACATATTTGCATATGTCCTTATTTTTTTTACATTTTTTCCAGTTTTTTTATTTTCTTTGTACTGAATCAAAACATATTTCCATATTTTCATATTTACATACCTAGAAACATCGTGTTTCTATGTTGCTTCAAGAAATTGTGTTGAACATAACAACCAAGTCTTCTAGAACAATTTTTGATTGTGCGGAGAATAAAACATAGACAATTCTCGTAGCATTTTCACTTCAGTAACATCTGCTTATATGTTTGTTTGCCTTGTTGTATGTGCAATAAATCTAAACCATCGCTAGCCATTAATAAAAAGAAAACGACACAAAAGAACATACATAGAACAAGAATTGACAGGGTACATATTTCTAATTTTATATGTGTAGTGTTGCTTTTGTTTTCGTTGGTTGTTTGTTAGTATTGTATATTTCATGCCATTCGGACATACAACATTATTTGCCTCTTCATTTTGTTTCTTGTAGTGCCTCCACATCAAGATGAAATGGAAGAAATGTAGGAAAGAAAGTTGTTGCAAGCAATATGGTAGCACGACCTTGTTAACAGTTTCTGAAGAAGAGGTATGTCGATAGCAATGAAGCAATATACATCTTATTTTGGTAAATTATCTAGATATAGTGATATATTTTCATCGTGCAACGTACTATAGAGTATCCAGATTGCATATTGCATCTCCAGTACATTCCTTAAGTAAGTACAAATCATTTGTTTGGATTGTCCTTGCAGCTCGAGATGCTTTTTGATATATGGCAACATGGAAAGTAGATGATATTTTAGAAAGCTGAAGCTTCACAGGACCTTCAAATAACAATTCAATCAACTCTTTGTTTAGTTTGTCCTTACATCTCGAGATGTTGTTTGCAATGGGTCAAGTTCCTTGGGAAGTAGAAGGTTTATTTGCTCCACATTTGTGTAGGGGCTGTACTCGTCTCTTGTTATCTTTGTTGTCAGACAACAATAGATAGACATGCTTCATCCTGCAATCCAGAAATTCAAGTTGTCACCAAACCAAATACTGCATCTTTGACTTTGCCCAATTGTTATGCTAGTTGTAAACAACCAACACTTGCTAATTGTTGCAACGGTCATGGGGAGCACCATCCTCGTTCCTTGTTCAACATGCTTAGTAACCAGAAGTACATCGACAAGTAGAAGCGACAAAAGTAACAATTTCAAGGATGGAGGGGCCCCGTTCAACAAAGGTATTGATATATGGCAACATGGAGAGTAAATGATCTTTCAGAAAGCTAAATCTTCCCCAGATGTTCAAAGGGTAGTTCAAACAACTCTTTGTCTAAGCTAAGCATCTTGCTCTGCAACTATATGCATTGGTGCCTATCCTAAAATTGCGCTTTCAGTGTCAACTGAGGTTCGAGTGAAAAACCGAGGATAGTTTTGACATAAGTTCTGCACATAGATTGGAACATTGTACCAATAGTTGATGTACTAACATTGCACATTACTCAACCAACATAAATATCTATTTTCATTTCGTTTTGTTCATCAGTAAATGACGCTTCTTCATGATCAAGCACATCAATGATAGTACAAGGCTTTGATTGAGCCCCGTAAATGAAGCTCCTTGTCAATACCTTTCCAACGAGCTATCGTGTGCCCTAAACGAAGATCGCATGCAAACGTTACGACCATGGGAAGTTGATGTACTAAGTTACCCCAACTTATTTTACGGTTTGGGGCTGCCCTTGCCCTGCTTCTGCTATGAAAGGTTCCCAGACCCAAATTGTCGTGTCTTTTGCTTAAGATTCTGCTCAATTTTGGCGACATATCAATAGGTCGCACCCAAGGATGAGATGTCCAAAAACTCCATTTATGTCTAGATGTATCTATGGAGACTGTCGCGATACTTGAGCACCAGATGTCGCTCAGAATCTTTGATACCCAGGTTGATGCACAAGGTATGGAAGACATTGGTGAACTTTGGAACTGTTTGGTCTCTTTCCTGCTCCAGTGTGGTCCATCTCGTATACAAGTCGTCATAACTTCCAACAGGGTAGTATTTTTCCTTAATAGCATCCCCGAAGGAACCCCAAGTGGGCGCAACTGCAAATAATGTGGATCCCTCTATTTCCTTTTGCTCACAAAAAGTCTCCCACCAATCTTTGACATGGGGGACAGCCTTGAGGAGCGCAAATGTAATATTTTCTCTATCAAAAAAGTTGTGGACAGAAAAATACCCTTCTAGAAAGTTTAACCATTTATCTACATCATCCACATCTATTTGACCTTCAAATATAGGAATATCAAAATTGATATGTACCTTGAAGGGGGCGGTGCCTCCGCTTGAGATGGATGTGTCGCTTGTCAGTAGTCGTTGAAGGATTTGTGCAAAGTTGTCCATCATATGGTTCCTTTGTCACTCAAGGGCTTTCTCGAACAACATTTTGAAATGATCTCCTGTACCGTCGTATTTCTTTTCGCTTGCCATGGACGATTGTTGGGCACAGGCCTATTTTGAGGAAAGACTTATTTTTGGAAGGAAATGCCTAATTTTGGAAGAGAACAACTGGCAGGAAAAGCAACATGTGTGAGGAAAAGAAACATGCAAGGCGTACATGCATGCAAGGTGCACATGCATGCAAGCCTAAATATGTTAAGGTTAGGGTTTTTAATAAAGAATGTAACGACTCTAAGCCTGAAAAATAGTATAAATAAGAACCTAGGAGGTCTAGGTCGGGGTTTAATAATGGTTCTAGTTTTGTGGTTTGATGATAGTAGTTGAGATATTATTGTAAAATTTGTTGAGCTATAGAAGAGTCAAGTAGCTATATTTTGAGGGTTAGGTCACAGGCTGAGGAGCATGGTGTGATCTAGTCCGCCTCATAGAGGTTGTTGAACCTTTTCATGATTGTATTATGTAAGATGTAATGCGTGCAACGCCATATTTTGCAGAGAACTAAATAAAAGAGTAGAGAAGCCAAATATTTGTCGACGTAGCCCAGGAGGGGGTGAACCACGATAAAACATGTGTTATCTGTGATGTTTCTTGCATGTTTACTTTATGTTAATGGTTATGTTAGGAAGTAATAATTAATGAGATGATTTAGAATGCATGCATGGGCCTAAAGATTAATGAATCCTAGAAATACTTGACTGGATAAAATAATGAATGCATGAAGAATATAAAATACAACCCCAGATCCCCACTCATTCCTAGACTGCAAGCACTTGAGCATTGCAGTCACCCATAAAGCTATCTCGGGTGAGACTGCACAATGAACTCTGTGCACTGTGTTGCCTTCTTGTTTACCGGGAGGGCCTATAGTTTTACAGAGTTTTGTTGGAAACTTGTTGAGATCTGAACTTGGGTCAGACCAAGAGTGAATGAGAGATTCAACCCAACAAATGGTTTCCTTGCCAGCTGGAACTGCATGGGATTGAGTGGATCGGATCCGTAGAAGAAGCATGCAGAGAATGAAGGTATAAAAATGAATGTTTAGGCCATGGAATCCAACAAAGGTTGAGATCGAAAGATGGTTAAAAACAAAGGAACTTGAGTTTGTGCAAAAGGATAACAAAAACCCTAAGTTAACACTGCTCAAATATCTGGATAAATATGTGTTTAGCAACTTGCACGAGGTATTTTTCTGTGATTTTCCACATTTGTTGCATGAGTGGCTATTGAGGTTAAAAGACAACCACCCAACAATTCGAATCAGACAACTAGAGTGGAATCATGTGGAGATAACGCAATTACAACAAGTTAACAACAAATTTACGCATAAAGTAGATTTTTGGTTCGATAGTATTGTTGCAGGGTTTATCACCGAATTTGCAGTAGATACCGCAATGTCTTACAGTGCAGTAGAGCAGGATTTTCTAAAAGGACCTAGAGGTAGGTATATTGTATCGTTGTATACTTCAATCAAGATTTTACTATATAACAATGATGTGATGACTATGGAATCATACAACTAAACTTTCCTGTGTGCATAGGGGAAGGGAGGAAGCACTGACAAGAGGTGGAGAAATGGAGGAAGAAATGAATAAGGGAAAGAAGAAGGATGCCATGGACCCAATCATGATGGAGGAAGACCAGATAAAGCAGATAATGGAAACAACTAGAAATATGCGCTGTGGAGTACCCTACCAATATAAGATGAATAATAAGAAGAAAGCCATAGCTGATAGAGAGGGCTTGGCAAGCGATGAGGAAGAGGTAGAGAATCTCCGGGCTGTGGAGCAAATTGAGGAAATCCTGCACACAACATATGAAAGGAAGATAGGCGGTCCAAGGCCAAGAACAAAAGGAAAAACTCCATTAAAGATCAACATCAGTGTGGAACCTATAACCCCATGTGCGACTAGTACACCAGAAAGAACACCACTATTTAGACAACCGAATTTTAGTGGAAGAAAGACAGCATGAAACATATCTAAACAAGGAAAAACAATGGGAGGAGCTAGTTCAAGAAGTAACAATCAAATATCTACACCATGCAGAGGTAGTAGTTCAACACAATTCAAAATGGCAGGACATGATCCCACGATCAGGTTACCAGAATTTCGGGGAGAGGCATCAGAGGACCCTAAAAAGCACTTATTCATCTGCGGGAAGATCTGGGAAGCAAAGCAGATCACAGATGAGGATACAAAACTTGCATAGTTAGCCATCATGCTAATAGACTTTGCACTAGATTGGTACATGAGCCTAGATGTAAACAATTCCCCAAAAGTAACAAGGACAATTGTAGACGTGAAAAAACTGTTGATAAATGAATTTCAGAAGTCCAGCTCAAAAAATCAATACATGAATGAGATTATTGAAATTAGGAAAAAACCAGGTGAGTCTGTTTGGGATATTGATCAAAGGTTTAAGCTTCTCAAAGGTAAGTTGTAGTATGCAATGACTGGTATGCAACATAGGCACTTGTTTGTGAACTCACTATTACCACATTTGAAATACCCATTGAGACAACAACAATTCCAAACTAATGCAGAGGCTTTGCAGGAAGACTTACAACTGGAATAGAACCAATATCAGAAGATAGATCCAGAAATAGAGTAGTTGAATGAGGATCTGAAGAACCTAATATTTCAACTTAATCAAAATAAGGGCAGAGAGAAAAGATAAGTTGTTTGGTGTACCACATGCATGACAAAAGGACACCATAAGAATGAATGTCCAACTTTCGCGCAATACATGGAAACGTGAGTACCAAACCCTTTTCCAATAGGAGGACCATGGTTTGAGATTTGTAAATCACACGGGCATGATCCATATCATTGTCCAATGATGCAGAAGTATAAGACAATACCGAAAAGTTCATACTGCAATTTTTGCAAGTCAGTGGGTCACGATGATAAATATTGTAGGACAATGAAGCTGATGAGAGAAAGAACTTCATATACTTATAGGGTGCAAGCAAAAATGATGACAGGACAAGTTTCACCTCAGTTCAACCAGGTACCACCTCCATATAACAATGCGCAACAACAGTATAATAATGTGCATCCACTATACAACAATGCGCAACCACAGTATAACCATGCGCAATACAACCAGGTACCTTAGTACAATGCACCGCGAGGAGATCAAGGTGGATACAGAGGTAGAGGAGGATTTGGATGAGGAAGAGGTCCAGTAATGTGCCACAATTGCCAAGAACCATAACATTATGTAAGGGAGTGTCCACTTCCACAAACGACATGTATGTACTGTCGTGCAACAGATCATGACATAGAACACTGTACGACACTTTTGGGAAAGATCCAAGAGAAGAGGAACCAGAACAACCAGAATGTACAATGGATTTCTGCAGAAGCCAGGGATGATGGAAGAAACATCAACATAGTCATGCAAGGAGGAGCTAAGACAAGAACTGACACAATAAGAAAAGATCCAATGCAACATCAATGGGTGAAGAAGAATATTGAACCATAGAAGCAATTTGATGCACAAAAAGAAAAGGGAACATTCAAGGAGGAAAGACAAAAGTTCTTGAGCAAAACAATGCATCTACATCAACTGTGCAGTATAATCAGAACGTACCAATGTACGAGATGCCTTCCTCAATGTACCATACCAGTGAAGCTCAACCTTTAGAGCAAGTAACTAACATCAAAAAATTTCTGCAATCCCGTGTTAAACTATTGAATGAGCCAACATCTGTCAAGATCTTACAAAATCTACTAGAAAGATGTAACATAGAGACAGAAGGAAATTTAGAACAGAAAATAGTCAATCATCTCCATACAAGAAGAAGGACAAGCAGGGAATTCAGACTGAATGCTAACATTGGAGATTTCAATATGGGTGATATCATACTGGATTTAGGCTCTGAAGTAAATGTTTTACCTAAGAAGACATGGAAGTGTATGGGAGAACCCACACTAGGCTATTCACATGTCCAGTTGAAATTAGTAAATCAACACAGAGTGCTACCAATTGGAAGACTTAAAGGTGTGACAATAGATTTGGATGGAGTGTGCACTATAGCAGATTTTGAAGTAATAGAGACAGTAAATGGCACAACACCTTATCCAACATTGCTTGGATTGGATTGGGCATTTGATAACCAGGCCATAATTAACTCGAAGACAAGGAAATTACATTTGAATCAGGTAAATATAGAGTTATTGCACCATTAGACCCCTCAGAAGGAGAAAGGTTTGTAGAACCCACTTGTTTAGATATCGAGGAAATAAACTAGTTGTACAAAACCA
>JZKD02S1815602.1:628170-643576 GCA_000966675.3 Picea glauca
TGGATAAATATGTGTTTAGCAACTTGCACGAGGTATTTTTCTGTGATTTTCCACATTTGTTGCATGAGTGGCTATTGAGGTTAAAAGACAACCACCCAACAATTCGAATCAGACAACTAGAGTGGAATCATGTGGAGATAACGCAATTACAACAAGTTAACAACAAATTTACGCATAAAGTAGATTTTTGGTTCGATAGTATTGTTGCAGGGTTTATCACCGAATTTGCAGTAGATACCGCAATGTCTTACAGTGCAGTAGAGCAGGATTTTCTAAAAGGACCTAGAGGTAGGTATATTGTATCGTTGTATACTTCAATCAAGATTTTACTATATAACAATGATGTGATGACTATGGAATCATACAACTAAACTTTCCTGTGTGCATAGGGGAAGGGAGGAAGCACTGACAAGAGGTGGAGAAATGGAGGAAGAAATGAATAAGGGAAAGAAGAAGGATGCCATGGACCCAATCATGATGGAGGAAGACCAGATAAAGCAGATAATGGAAACAACTAGAAATATGCGCTGTGGAGTACCCTACCAATATAAGATGAATAATAAGAAGAAAGCCATAGCTGATAGAGAGGGCTTGGCAAGCGATGAGGAAGAGGTAGAGAATCTCCGGGCTGTGGAGCAAATTGAGGAAATCCTGCACACAACATATGAAAGGAAGATAGGCGGTCCAAGGCCAAGAACAAAAGGAAAAACTCCATTAAAGATCAACATCAGTGTGGAACCTATAACCCCATGTGCGACTAGTACACCAGAAAGAACACCACTATTTAGACAACCGAATTTTAGTGGAAGAAAGACAGCATGAAACATATCTAAACAAGGAAAAACAATGGGAGGAGCTAGTTCAAGAAGTAACAATCAAATATCTACACCATGCAGAGGTAGTAGTTCAACACAATTCAAAATGGCAGGACATGATCCCACGATCAGGTTACCAGAATTTCGGGGAGAGGCATCAGAGGACCCTAAAAAGCACTTATTCATCTGCGGGAAGATCTGGGAAGCAAAGCAGATCACAGATGAGGATACAAAACTTGCATAGTTAGCCATCATGCTAATAGACTTTGCACTAGATTGGTACATGAGCCTAGATGTAAACAATTCCCCAAAAGTAACAAGGACAATTGTAGACGTGAAAAAACTGTTGATAAATGAATTTCAGAAGTCCAGCTCAAAAAATCAATACATGAATGAGATTATTGAAATTAGGAAAAAACCAGGTGAGTCTGTTTGGGATATTGATCAAAGGTTTAAGCTTCTCAAAGGTAAGTTGTAGTATGCAATGACTGGTATGCAACATAGGCACTTGTTTGTGAACTCACTATTACCACATTTGAAATACCCATTGAGACAACAACAATTCCAAACTAATGCAGAGGCTTTGCAGGAAGACTTACAACTGGAATAGAACCAATATCAGAAGATAGATCCAGAAATAGAGTAGTTGAATGAGGATCTGAAGAACCTAATATTTCAACTTAATCAAAATAAGGGCAGAGAGAAAAGATAAGTTGTTTGGTGTACCACATGCATGACAAAAGGACACCATAAGAATGAATGTCCAACTTTCGCGCAATACATGGAAACGTGAGTACCAAACCCTTTTCCAATAGGAGGACCATGGTTTGAGATTTGTAAATCACACGGGCATGATCCATATCATTGTCCAATGATGCAGAAGTATAAGACAATACCGAAAAGTTCATACTGCAATTTTTGCAAGTCAGTGGGTCACGATGATAAATATTGTAGGACAATGAAGCTGATGAGAGAAAGAACTTCATATACTTATAGGGTGCAAGCAAAAATGATGACAGGACAAGTTTCACCTCAGTTCAACCAGGTACCACCTCCATATAACAATGCGCAACAACAGTATAATAATGTGCATCCACTATACAACAATGCGCAACCACAGTATAACCATGCGCAATACAACCAGGTACCTTAGTACAATGCACCGCGAGGAGATCAAGGTGGATACAGAGGTAGAGGAGGATTTGGATGAGGAAGAGGTCCAGTAATGTGCCACAATTGCCAAGAACCATAACATTATGTAAGGGAGTGTCCACTTCCACAAACGACATGTATGTACTGTCGTGCAACAGATCATGACATAGAACACTGTACGACACTTTTGGGAAAGATCCAAGAGAAGAGGAACCAGAACAACCAGAATGTACAATGGATTTCTGCAGAAGCCAGGGATGATGGAAGAAACATCAACATAGTCATGCAAGGAGGAGCTAAGACAAGAACTGACACAATAAGAAAAGATCCAATGCAACATCAATGGGTGAAGAAGAATATTGAACCATAGAAGCAATTTGATGCACAAAAAGAAAAGGGAACATTCAAGGAGGAAAGACAAAAGTTCTTGAGCAAAACAATGCATCTACATCAACTGTGCAGTATAATCAGAACGTACCAATGTACGAGATGCCTTCCTCAATGTACCATACCAGTGAAGCTCAACCTTTAGAGCAAGTAACTAACATCAAAAAATTTCTGCAATCCCGTGTTAAACTATTGAATGAGCCAACATCTGTCAAGATCTTACAAAATCTACTAGAAAGATGTAACATAGAGACAGAAGGAAATTTAGAACAGAAAATAGTCAATCATCTCCATACAAGAAGAAGGACAAGCAGGGAATTCAGACTGAATGCTAACATTGGAGATTTCAATATGGGTGATATCATACTGGATTTAGGCTCTGAAGTAAATGTTTTACCTAAGAAGACATGGAAGTGTATGGGAGAACCCACACTAGGCTATTCACATGTCCAGTTGAAATTAGTAAATCAACACAGAGTGCTACCAATTGGAAGACTTAAAGGTGTGACAATAGATTTGGATGGAGTGTGCACTATAGCAGATTTTGAAGTAATAGAGACAGTAAATGGCACAACACCTTATCCAACATTGCTTGGATTGGATTGGGCATTTGATAACCAGGCCATAATTAACTCGAAGACAAGGAAATTACATTTGAATCAGGTAAATATAGAGTTATTGCACCATTAGACCCCTCAGAAGGAGAAAGGTTTGTAGAACCCACTTGTTTAGATATCGAGGAAATAAACTAGTTGTACAAAACCATCGCGCGAGAAGAAGATTATGTTAACCCAACTGCAGATGTGGTACTCAGCTGGAGAAGCATCACATCATGTGCTTCCAACTCAGATACAAGCTTAGAGAATTGGCAACAAATATTACATCAAGTTTCCACAAGAAGGTGCACAAGAATGGATGGCGCAGTAAGATGGGTTGGTACAGAGATAAGAGAACCTTCCAATTTTCATGGGGTAAATGATCCAGAGGAATTTTTGACAAAGTATGAAGAGGAAGTATTAGAAAATTAGAGGCTCTTAGCCCTAAATATTGCACTCAAGGACACACCTGCAAGATGGTGGGGTGCGCACAAAGAAACAATTCAGGACTGGTACCAATGTAAACGACTATTGCACATTAGATTTGGTGCAGAACAAGGGAGCAATAAAATATAGAGGTACGATGGGAAAGGAACACTAGCATAACACTTGGAGAAGTGCATAACACAATGGAGGATGACCCCACCAGAAGAATGGCCTCATCACTTCATCCATACATTAGAAGGAATCCCAAAGAACTAGTATGTAGACCATGAGATGCACAAAGGTACTACGGAATGGACAACACTACAAAAAAACTTTGTAGTAACTTTCTCATTTGAACATGAAAACCCCAACACTGATTCAACACTGAAGCAAATAAGAGGTGTGATATTTATTGGTGAACCAGAGGTTGAACTCATGATAGAGTATCAACAACAAAATAGACAGATTGTTAAAGAACTACTTTCATGCTATCATGTTGAAGAGGAAGCACCAGACGAAGATGACACACGCAACATTAAGATTACAAAAATTGAAGAAGAAAGAGAGGTGGAAGGTCCATCTTTGGAGTCAAAAGTATTTTCTGCATCAATCAAATTTAATAAAGTCAACATTGGGACAACTGAAAATCCTAAAATGGCAAGTATTGGGGATTATTGGGATGAGCAAATAGTAGAAAGAATAATAGAGTTACTGCGCGAATATAGTGACATGTTTCCAACAACCTTTACAGAGATGAAATGCATAGCATGAGAGCTAGGAGAGATGAAGATAACTCTCAAACTTGAAGCAAAACCTGTCAGACAAAGACCTTACAAAGTGAATCCAGTGTATAACCAGAAAGTGAAAGCAGAAATTGACAAAATGTTGGAAGTTGGTATCATAGAACTAGTAGAGGAATCTAAATGGATAAGTCTTATGGTAGTCCAAGAAAAGAAACAAGGGGGGATAAGTATTTGTGTAGATCTGAGGAAACTTAATGATGCTTTCTTACATGACCCTTTTCCTACCCTTTTTATTGATGAAGTCTTAGAGAATGTGGAAGGCCAAGAAACATATTCATTTACAGATGGATTCTCAGGTTACCATCAGTTCAAAATAGCTCCAGAGGATAGGTATAAGACTAATTTTGATACAGAATGGGGATCCTATCAATACACAATCATGTCATTTAGGTTGAAGAATGCACCAACCATATTTTCAAGAGTAGTCATAGCTGTTTTTAAGGAATTCATACATCAATTTTTAGGAATATATTTGGATGATTGGACTGTATATAGTTTGTTAAAAGATCATGTAGAAGTATTAAGGCTAATGTTGGAAATATGCAGGCAATGTAAGATATCATTGAATATTAAGAAATGCATTTTTGGGACACCTTTTGGAATATTGTTGGGGCATATAGTGTGTAAACAAGGTTCACTAGTGGATCCTGCTAAGATTGCAATCATTGTCAATCTACCACCACCAAAGTCAATGCGCCAGTTGAGAGCAACACTAGGACATACAAGATATTACAGGAAATTTATAAAGGGGTATGCGCAGATTACTGCACCAATGGAAAAATTGTTAAAGGACGATATCAAATTCCAGTGGAATGAGGACTGCCAACAAGGGTTGGACACCTTAAAAGAAAAAGATGGTGACAACACCTATCATAATATTCCCAGATTGGGAAAAGACATTTCATGTGCACGTGGATGCATCAACCATAGCACTTGGATCAATTATGGCGCAACCAGAAGTAGGGGACTTAGAACATCCTATCGCCTTTGCAAGCAGAAAATTGTCAGAATGAGAGCAGAACTACAACACCACAGAAAGATAAGGCCTAGCCATGGTATATGCACTTTAGAAGTTCAAACACTATTTACTGGGTAAACACTTTAAGATGTTCACAGATCATTATGTCCTCAAATACCTAGTCAACAAACCAGTGTTGGGGGGGAGGATATGTAGATGGATATTGTTATTCCAAGAATTTTATTTCAAAGTGATAATCAAACTAGGGAAGCTTAATGCAGAACTTGATCACCTGTCAAGGGTAACTAATGGAGAAGAACATACAAATTTGGAAGACAACTTCCCTGATGCACAACTATTTTTAGTACAGGTAGCTGATGAATACTTTGTTGATATTATTGAATACTTAAGTACATGGATTGCGCCACGAGAATTTAACACTGCGCAGAAGAAAAATATGGTAGTCAGAGTTGTAGACTATCAACTTATTGCAGGACACTTATACAAGATGGGCGCAGACAACATTTTGAGAAGGTGTGTATTAGAGCATGAAAGCCCTAGAATTTTGGCAGAAGCTCATGAAGGTATAGTTGGAGGACACTATCCAAGAAAAACTACTGTGCAGAAGGTATTGCGCACAGGATTATGGTGGCCAACAGTCCATAGAAATACTAAAGAATATTGCCAGAAATGTGATGTCTGTCAGAGGGTTGGCAAACCCAACAGAAGGGATGAGATGCCCCTAAGACCACGTGTAACTTCACATATATTTGACAAATGGGCAATAGACTTTGTTGGACCAATCAATCCACCAGCAAAAAGATCAGGAGATAGATATATCATTACTGTGACATAATACTTAACAAGATGGGCAGAAGCAACACCAGTAAAAGACTGCAGCGCAGAGACAACAACACACTTCTTTTTTGAGCAAGTGATCATCGGATTTGGATGTCAAAGGAATTTGATGAGTGACCAAGGCACTCACTTTATCAACAATACCATCATGGCTACGACTGAGGAGTTTGAAGTCTATCACCAAAATAGTACACCATACCATCCTCATGCAAATGGAACAATAGAAGCCTTTAATAAGATCTTGGAAAATGCTCTGACAAAGATATCCAATGTCAACAGGGATGATTGGGATTTGAAAATACCATCAATACTATGGGCATATAGGACCACATGTAAGAAGTTGACAAGACATACACCATTCAGGTTGGTGTATTGGCAGGAAGCAGTAGTACCATAAGAATTTCTGGTACCTAGTATGCGCGTAGCAACAATTACCAACATGACAAAAAGAGGCACAGTGAAGGAGAGACCAAAACAACTAATGGAGATGGAAGAGGACATGATTTTGGCAGGATTTCACCAGGAAGTGCAGAAAGCAAGAGAAAAAGCCTGGCATTACAAACATATTAAGAAAAATATTTTTAAGGAGGGAGACATAGTCTTGCTCGATGACAACAAATATTTTCAACATCCTAGTAAATTTAGAATGCATTGGCTAGGGCCATATGAAATAAATATTGTCACCGATGGGGGATCTGTACAACTACAAGACTTGGGAGGAACATAATGCAAAGGAATGATCAACGATAGTCTACCGAAGCTGTACAGGGATAGTCGACCTCTTAACCCTTAAAAGTCACAACGCAGTGAAAAATGCATGTATATAGTGTATTATAGCAGAGATTAGGACAAAAAAATGAGAAAAATACATAAAAAGGAGAAAAAGAGGGAAAAAGAAATACAAAAATAGAAAATGAAAGAAAAACACAAAAATACGGAGAAGTTTAATATACCACAAGAAGGAACGGAAAAAATCGTGTGCAGTAATTACCGTGACAAACATCAGAAGACAACGCGGAGGAAAAATTACAGTCAACGCAAATGCACGCGAAAAGTGGAAAATAAATACGATCAGGTCTATAAAAGGCAGAAAGCATGCATTTACTCAACACTTAGTGATTTTCGAGCATAGAGCGAGAAAAAGAGTATGTGTCGTAGCTAGCAGTCTACGTAAAAACAAGCAAGTGTGTGAATTCGAGAGAGGATGAATCCACCAAAGTTCGGCGCATCAGGCCAATACGTCCGGGTTACTCGACAGGGCCAGAGGTGCAAGGAAAGAATGCGACAACCCAAGAACATGGTCGAGTTGGAAGACGTAATGACCTTGCCATAGAATCAATTAGCCCGACACGGGTTGAGGAAGAGACCTCCACAACACAACAAGGAGAAATAGGGCAGAGCTCTAGGGCCTAGAATGGTATTTCAAACCCTAACCCCGAGACGCTTGCGAAGCCCAATGAAACAAGGGGACCACGATAGTCTCATGAACACGAGGAAGTGTTGGTCGAAGATGTCACCGACCGACCAGAGTCCGAAAGGAAGAAGAGGAAGAAGATGCAACAGAGGCAGGTACATCTGTTGTGGGTTATAAAAAGAAGGCGCAGGATGCCATGGAGATTAAAATCCACTATCTCCTAGAATCAGTCATTGTTGTGGATGATATGCTGGGGAAGGCACCTAAGCTTAGGTACGTTGACCATGATGTGCACGATGCAGCTAAATTACCAGAGTTAGCCGAGGAGAGTTACCTCATAAACACAGGGGAAATTGGACCCCTAGGCAAACCCATATTGGAGCCCGCGCAGTGGATAACTGGGCTATACAACTCGAGAATTATGAACCTATTGGACATGCCACATTTCGGGCGCAGTAAGAATGTCAAACTTTGTGTCAAACAACTAGTCGCCCGTGTCCATGGAGGCATCCTATGGATGGATAGGCCTATACAAATGGATGTGGCATTGATTTCCAAGATCATAGGACTGCCCACAGTCGGTGCACAAC
The DNA here is from genome assembly GCA_000966675.3 of Picea glauca. Lineage (NCBI taxonomy): Eukaryota > Viridiplantae > Streptophyta > Pinopsida > Pinales > Pinaceae > Picea > Picea glauca. The sequence goes on from JZKD02S1815602.1 coordinate 636,170, forward strand.
CAGAGGAATACCTAGATAACAAGGCGTGCGAGAAAGAAATAACAGAGAAGGTTAAAGCGCAATTTGACACTACTCGGGGCAATCAAGGAATTATCATTAAGAACATCAATGACAATGCAACAAGGTTCGCTAGCAAGCTGATGGCTTGCAAAATTTTGAGGAAATGTCGCATAGAGGAAGTGCCAATAAGCATTATTGCAGCAGCTGCACAGTGCGCTAAGGGGGTCATGTTAGGTCTGATCAGGTGTGGGAGAGATACAACAAACTCCCCACTAGCTATCTGTACAGAGTGTTTTCAACCAGTAGAGTGTCCCCGCCATCCTCAAGTCTCACCCCAAATAGGAAAGTGGTAGGGGCAGACTTGCAGTCTGTCATGTGAAATCTCTCCATGAGATCTCGAGCATACTTGGCTTGAGATATCTTGATCCCTGAAGCATCTTGACTAATCTCAAGACCAAGGAAGTAATGGAGTGGACCCATGTCTGTCATCAAAATCTTATCATGTAGAATCATCTTCACCACAGTAATTGATGAAGTCAAACAACCAATGATCAAAAGATCATCCACATAAAGAACTAAAATCAAAAGTGAATCAGTAGTCCTAAGCATGTAGACATTTGGATCAAATTTGCATCTCACAAAATTCTAGGATGGCAAGTAGGAGTCCATCTTGGTATACCATGCTCTCAGCGCCTGCTTGAGTCCATATAGAGACGTTTTGATCTTGCAAACCAAAGATGAATCCTATATGAATCCAGGTGGATACTCCATGTAAATCTCCTCTGATAGATCTCTGTGAAGAAATGCATTCCTACATCCATTTGATACTTCCCATCCTCTGGTTGCCACAATAACAAATAAAAAACGAATGGAGTCCATCTTCTCTACTGGAGTGAATTTATCATCGTAGTCTATGCGATGAAACTGTTGAAAACCTTTGACAATCAGTCTTTCCTTATATCTACTAACATGTCCATTTGTTGCGCTCTTGGTCCTGTAGACCCATATGCATCTCACAAGATTCCTTTCTGAAGGAAGAAAAACCATATCTCAAGCATAGTTCTCGAGGAGGGAGCTGTACTCCTCCTGCATGGATGATTCCAAAAAGGGATTCCCTGCAACCTCGCCATAAGTATGTGTGTTTGAAGACTAAGCCACATAATAGTTGATAGGAAACATGGGATCAATGGTTGTGAGTACACGAGGGGGCTCCTCGAACTGATATTGAGTCCTCTTGGGATCCATTGGATCCCCAACAAGATCTCTTGCATCCTGGAGAGTGGTTTGTGCCCACTTGGGCCTCTGTTATGACTCCTCATTTGCATGTACTGACTATGCGTCTACATTTTCTGAATCCTCAGACTCTGTATTGAAACTCAAATCTGAAGTAGAGTATGAATGTGCAGACTCATCATCTCGAACTAGTGGAAGGACAAAAGTACCTTCATGCATCTCATGTGGAGCATGCGAGAGAATTTTCTCAAAATGAACACTACGCTCAATGATGAGATGGATTGTAGAGGGATCAATGAGTCTATATCCCTTCACATTGTTTGGGTATCCAACAAATACACATGCAATAATTTGAGGATCAAGTGTTTTCCTCTTTTCAAAGGGAATTTGGGCCCATGCACATGAGTCGAAGACACAGAAGTGGGTGACTTCCGATTTTTTGTTGCTCCAAGCCTCGAAAGGAGTCATGTCCTTAACATATCTGTGATGGAATTTGTTATGAATGTGATTGGCACAATTAAGTGCCTCATCCCAAAGCTTGGGAGGAAGTGATCTTGCATGCAAAATGCAAGAGGCTATATCTTTGAGATATTTGTTTCTCCACTCAACAACATCATTCTGCTGCAGAGTATATAGTATTGTTTTTTGCAACGATATCCCAACCTCAAGACAAATATTCAGAACATCTATGTTTACGTAATCCCCCCCATTATATGTATGGAGGGATTTGATAGTTCTCCCTAATTGAGTCTCAACAAGTGCTTTGAACTCTTTGAGATGCTCAAAGTCCTTAGAATTATGCCTGAGAAAAAATACTCAAGTATAACGTGAGTAATCATCCAAAAATGTGAGCACGTACCTTGCCTTGTTGATGGATGGATGCAGGAATTGAACCATGAGATCACTGTGAATCAGATCTAATGGAGAGGAGGCCCTATGATCCTTCCCCTTCTCAAACTTCTCTTGAGGGTGCTTTCCAAGGACACATCCTGCACAAACCGCTTTGAAAAAATGGATATAAGGTAATCCAATGACCATCCGTTTCTTTGTAAGTTGTAGCATGTATTTAAAGTTTAGGTGACGAAACCTCTCGTGCCATAATCTACTAATGTCGTCAGCGTGAGTAAGTAGTACAGAGGAATCAAGTTCAATAAACTTAGAAAAATTCTATAACCTAGATTGATGATTTACCTCCTCGACAACAATCCTGGAGTTTTGTTGCATGCCGAATATGGACACGAAGTCTAGTGTGAAATCCACCTTTTTTCTTGAGCCTGAGTGTGTAATATGATACATCAAGAGAAGATTCATGGAAAGTTGAGGAACATGGAGAATGTTCTCAAAACTCCCATGATCTAGTTCTACTCTCCCTTTTTCGGTGACCTAGATTGGAGAGTCATCCCCCATGAGGATAGGAGGACCATTGTAATACCCATGATTCCCCCAGCTTGTAAATATAAATTTATCATGCTAAAATACTATGGACGGATTGATTTCGTACCTTTTCTACAAAAGGTAATGTAAATATTTATGTTGTTAAATAAACTGGGAATTCTTGCATGATTTTTGAAGGGGTTGTCAGTATAGATTATGATGCATGAGAGGGGATGGTAAATGGGAACTAGTAATGGTTGAGATGACCCCTGCTAGGCCAGTAATTTGTTGGATATAAATTTCTCATACCCAGAACAGTCTTCTGACCAAGAAAAATTAATTACCAATCAAGTTGGTAGTTGGGAAGTCTTCATCAAGAGTCAATTAGGAGATGGTTAGAGTACCCCATCTGGAACCTTCTTGATCTGACCCACAAATTGGGAAATGGACCCAATAAATCTTTTTGTAGAAGGCAAGAAAAGAAACAAAAATCATGGGTAGAGGGTAGAGGATGCACACGAAGGGGTCTAGGGACCATTTTCTGAAGAGGAGAGCAGGTGAGGCTCTCTAGTTATGAAGAGAACTGAGAAAAAAAAATTATGGGTGCAGGAACTGTTGGGTAGTGTTTTCTAAACAAGCTGAGAAACAAAGCTACATAGAATTTGAGTGATTGAGTGAGCAATCACAGTAGGCTCCCTTGCTTGGTGGATAGAAAACTGGATTTTCGGGTTCTTGTGGGAAAAGGAGATTAACATTTGTCCCTTGTTTTTGTTGAGCAAAAAGAAGAACCTCTCTCTCTCTCATGGAATCATGGTCTAACTAGGGGGTGGCCAGTTGAGAAATACTCCAAGAACAATTGTGCTTATAGTTGGGTGGAAAAGGGAACACCCTTCAACAGTTGACAACTAATTTCAAGTATCAGATAAGTGTGTTTCCAAGTTTTGTATTGTCTTAACTAGTTTGTTTTATAATATGGATTTTTTTGAGCTAGATGATAGCATAAGTTTTTATCTTGTTTGAATGATAGATTTTGTGACTCTGATGGTCTAGCTCAATGGGAAATTTGAAGCAAAGTTTGAATATCATATTATGTCAATGGTGTTATGCCCGCTCTTGCTTAGGAAAAGAGAGTTGTTAGTAATGGGTACTAAATAAATTTGGAGAAAAATTTTGGTTGATAACCTGTATTAGTCTATATGAACTAATCCTCCAATATTACTAAAGTTCAGCCACCATATTCATCCCAAATCAGCTTGGAAATTGTGAAAGTACGATTTTCTGTTAGAAACTTGAAGACTGGGCATAAGACTTTGGCCTATGTGTTGGTCTGGAAAGTCCTTTAGACTCAGAGCTAGAGGAAGATTAGATTCATGTTTGATAGTAAGAGAAAAATCCATGCATTAGAGAAGAGGTAAAGTATTTTTACAAACACAACATTAGGAAAAGAATGAGAATGCATTTTAAATTTCTAAATTGAAATAAAAATGAAATTAAAAATTTTAATGTTGTGGAATATTAACTTTCCCTTTGAATTGGGTAAGACATCGATTTTACTTGAGGTTACATAGTAAAATTGATGTCCAAAGGGGAAGAGTTGGGAATACTAGTTAATCCCTAAAAAAAACTGGTAAAGAAATGCTTAAATTTAGGAGACTAATAAATCTTAGTAAACACAAAGATTTTACCAGAAAGAATTTTTACTCCAAGGGCATGTAAATACTATGGAAAATAGGGCAAGCAAATAACAACATAAACAAGATTTTAATGAGAATGTGCAATTTCATATTTCTCGGAAAATTTGGAGCAAATGGTAAAACTTGATAAACACTGGTAAAATTCCTAAATTACCAACTAATTGTTCTCATATTTGAGTTAAAAATTCATATATTAAATTTATGAAGTTCATGCTTGGTGCATGAAAAATGAAAATATGAAATCCTTTGTCCCTGTGCAATAAGGTTTTAACTATGCTTAGATTTTTCCCCATTTACGGAATTCATATGTTTCTCAGGTAGCTTGGTGCTCTTGAAGAAACATGAATATTATGGTATTTTTAATTATGAGTGTTCAAATACATGGAGTTGTAAAAATTCTCTTATTTTTCTCAATGCAGAAGTATGTATAAAAATGCAAAATTCTTTAATTATTAAAGGCTTGGAAAATATATGTATCTTTGTGTATCCTTCTACCATGAAAACATTTATATAATATTTACAAACATTACTATCGAATAATCCTTTCTTTCGAAACACAGAGAATGGAGCAATTGTTTAGAGTGCGAAGACCAGTGGGTTTTAAGAAATATATTATTAAATATTAAACTAAGCTCGTGGGTGATTGGTCTTCAGAGTCTCGCCTTCAGAGAGGAAGGGGGAGTGCATGAGAATGAAGTTCGAAGCCATCAGAGCAATGCCATGGACATTATAAAGTTTGGATGCATTTTAATATCACCCTTCCCTTTCCTGATTGGTTATCGGAGTAACGAGAAGGGCACATGCGGATTTACTTCAACAACTTCAGCTTGGGATGAGATATTTGTTTTAAAATTTAAATATAGTATAATATTTAACCTGGCTAGATTGTGATTGGCCTTTTGAATAGTGAGAAAGGAGTAAACATATGGAGTGTGAAGACCAAGGGAGTTGTGAACAATATCATATTATAAAAATAATTTGGCACGAATTCCAAAACCCTTTCGAAGTAAATAAAAAAGGGCAATTGAATGATGTATGAATGCCTTCGGATTTATGAGTGGGGAGCTAGTGTTTGTAGTCCGAAGTCGTCGAAGCGATGGCATGGGTGGTATAAAGTTAAATATATAAAAATATTAAAACTCCTTTACCTTTTCAAAGTTTCACCATCAATAAAGATAAAAATGAGTACATGAATTGTATGTGAAATTCGGAGTCTGAAATCCCCACGTGATTTGTTAATGAAATAATAAAATATAATATAATGCAACTTGGGTGCATTACGATGGATTTGGGTACTTTACAATTAATTTGATTATGTTATGATATAATTAAATTAATTGCATTATAATGTATTGTAATCTTGATAATTAAATTAACACTAAACCATTACCAAGGAAAATGGAGGGAAAATGAATCTACATTAATTACTGGGCCATAGTTATTAGGAAAAGTTAAAAAAATGTGTTTAATAGGGTAATTAGTTTGTGGAAAATAATTATCCCTAATGAGATTTAAGTAATTAAATACCAAAGAGCGGTATTTTTAAGAAATATTAATTAAGTACTCTAATCAATTTATAGGAGACAGAAAATTGTCATTCTCTGGCCAAGCGAGCTTAAGCTCCCTATGGTGACCTGATGAGACATGATGGGTCTACGTGTCGAGTGGATACTAATCCACATGTCACATCAAGAGATAGATGCATTGTGACAGTAGTGACCTAGGTGTTAAACGAAACTCAATCTCAAATGTTGTTTATCGTGGGTCCCACTTAGCAAATCGGGAGAAAAGGGTGAGTAGATGTTGACTAAGAGCGTCAGTGGGATAACGCGTGTCAATATTTAACTGGTTGATGAGTTGAGTGGGGTCTAGTAGGACAGATAAACCTTAGGTGTCGAATGAATCATAACTATAGGTCAGGAGGTCTTGCATGCATCGAGACCATTCATCGAGGGGTTAGCGAATATTCCTCAATACCATGAGTTCGGGGTAATGAGATTGCACGAATTGCTAAACCTATGAATGGATGGTATCGAGAGGGAATATTCCTCGATACCATACACGTCGGAGGAAGTCAAAGAGTGTGCTAGGATAAGGTATGAGGGATGATAGTTGCAGGTCTATGTGGACCAAAGTTCCTTCGTGGAAGGCTAGGATAGTTCCACATCAGGACCAAGGTGTCACCACGTCAGTTGGTGTGGACAATGAGAGGTCATGTGGATTCCATATGGCATTAATAGAGATGTTTCCTACATAAATCTGAGAACTTCATAAGGTCGCAACTCTTGTTCCATAGCTCAATTCTGAGCGAACTTACTGTCATTGGAAAGATATTGATGAGCGGAAGACGATGGAGATTTGATAGAGAAGATTTGCTATTATTAGAAGAATTGAAAATTTTATACCCCATCTCCTAAAAGGTACTTAGGGGGTTGGGTGTGTGACAACTATTGCATGCAGTCAAAGAATATGAGATATCCTAGGTGGAATCCATATGGTGGGATTCGCCTGAATCCACGATCTAGGCATCAGGTGAAGAGTGAACAACAACTAATGTGGGATGATCACCTTTGGGAGAATGATCTTCTGGATTCTTCTTGGCACCCTCGGGAATTTTATCCCCAAGGTTGTTCGTTTGAAGAATATGAGTCAAATGGTCTATTTTCTTCTTCATGCATGTGGATATTGGATGGAATCCTCAATTGCAGTAGATACACTTGTCCTTTCTTCCCTTTTCCACTTTTGGATCCTGAGCAGTCATTGAAGGGTTTGGAGTACCCTTCCTTCTTTTGTTCTTCATGCACCTTTTCTTTTCCTTTCTTTTTGGATTTCTGATGTTGAGAATTGTTTCCATCATGTGCAGCAAGTGCATGGGCTTTGGAGTTTTTTATTACACCCATCTTGATGAATTTGTCTTACTCCTAAATGAGGGCCTCAATGAAGGTCTCCAAAGAGAGAATATTCCATGATGCTCCAGGAGTCAACCTCTGAGTGTGGAAAGTAGAAACAAAAACTGAATAATCCAGACCAAGTTTTGAAAAAATGGTGAGAACCATTTGTTTTTCCTCCTTTGACTTATCAACCCTGTAAGCCTTGAGTTGCAACA
>JZKD02S1815603.1:0-15542 GCA_000966675.3 Picea glauca
GAAAGAATGGAAGGATGCTAGCATGCTTGGATTAGGGGAGAACCTAACTGGGATATGGACAGATTATATCAAAATCATAAAGTTAGGTCTTGTCTAGATCACGATTAGCGAGGATGAGTTGGTGTGGCAACACTCCTTGAATGGCGATTCACACCAAAAGTAGGATACACTAAAATTAACATAGATCATATGCAACTTGAACCTAAATCATGGTGGAAAGGTGTATGGAAGGTAAAATTCCCACTAAGGGCTCAAATTTTCTTATGGTGTCTGATCATGAACAAAGTACCCACCTGGGACAGAATGCAACTTCAAAGGGTGGAAGGCCCAGGGTGGTTCTCTCTATGTAAGGACGATGAGGAATCCATCACTTATATCTACCTCGATTTCCCTTTCTCTAATAAGGTTTGTACAGAGGTATCTTTTCATCTGGGACAACCATGTATGTGGTAGGGTCCTAACATAGAGGAAACATTGAGAGGGTGGACCTCCACACTTGAAAATAATAACATAAAATCTATCCCACTCATTCTATGGGGGGTCTGGTTGGCCAGGAACACCTCCATATTCAAATACCTACCTGTAATTCATGAACACATATCTATACAATTCATAAACATTATATCACATTTCCCTCAAGGAAAATAACATCCTCCTCCTGAGGTTGTTACAAAAAAATTTGTGGACAGGTCGAGGCCTTGGGATTTTTTTGATGGGACAACCCAAAATGACTCACATATCAGTGGAGGGGGGGATGAAATTTATATATCAAATTCACATTCCTTCAAGATAAAAATGGGGCTGGACCCTGGGACAAATAACTATGCAGAATTTATGGCCTTGCAACCTCTTCTAACATTTGCAGGGGAGAAAGAAATCTCCTCAATCCAAAATTTTGGGGATTCTCAGATAGTGATAAACTGGATAAAATAAATACAGAGATGCAATAATATTATACTTCAGCCAATTGTTGATGAATTTCTCTCCATTTTTACATATTTTGAATCTTATACCATTCGTCATGTCTACAAGGAAATAAATGTGGAGTTCGATGCACTCTCTAAAACATGTTTACAACTGGATTTTGAGCAATGGAAAATATAAGAGATTGTATATGGATCCCATTATAAAGTATACCACAAAACATTTGTATATTTTCCAAGTCCGGTTGACCCTGGGGGTACTTTTACCACATAGCTAGGGAAAAGGACAACTAGGGGACATTTTGGTATGGTATATATCAGTCTAAAATGGGTATTTCAACACTTTATATTTACACGCTCAACATATTCAATTTAAGACTTTCCAAGCCAAGCGAATGTTTTATATTTTGATGGATGTTTATGGACTTACGGTACATGGTATACTCAAGGATAGTTGTATTAGCAACTCTGATTTCATATGCACAACTTCAATTCGAGCTCAACGAATAATGTTATGCATAATTTGTTTTCCAATTTTTGATCTTTTGTAGATATAATCTGTAAAGCAACTTTGAAACATGTATTGATTTTTTATCCCAATTTTTTTTATAAATTTAATGTTGGGAAAAAATACATGGAAACATGTATTATTCAAAATGTAGATTTTCTTTCTTCTTGAATTAAAATTTACGAAGTTTTTTTTTCAATCTGAGAAGGAAAAAAATAGATGATGAAAAAGTGATTTTGCAGTAGACCTAATGATTGTAGAATTAATTTTTAACAACAAAGATAATTACTTGGCTAAAACATATTCCCGTAGGGCACAAGAAATCTTATAGGGTAAAGAATTGATTCCAACTTGAACAATTGCAATATCTAAAAAATTCAATGTATACCAATGCAATGATTTTATATCTCCAACGCAAGTTAGATTAGTTCCTTATCAATTGGGTAAATGGAGTCTCTTATGTAAGAGATAGCTTTGTTTCTTTTCTAGGGGTGTAAGCCCTTTTACTCCTTTTGTAGTCTAGGGGAAAGTATGAGAAGGTTGCCAACAAATCCTTACATAGAGAATTATACACTACAACATTATATACAAGAGCACATATACATATAAAAGAGCATACACAAATGGGGGAGAACCATCAATAACGTTTAATATATATGATCCCATAAAAACCTATGTATTTCCATTACATGATAGTGTGTGTGTGTGTGTGTGTGTGTGTGTGTGTGTGTGTGTGTGTGTGACATATAGTTACTAGTCAGTTACATTCCTTAACTGCTCGATCGGTTAACTCTAATTGTTTGTTCGACTAAATTCCTAACCAACTACTACAGTCAACTTGGCTAGTCGACGGAGATGACTAACCCCTACAACATCTCCCCACTCCTCAATTCCTTGTTTTTCCCAAGAAAGAGGCGAGTGTGACCAAATAAAAAAAAAAAAATTATGTCCTCTTTGAGGTTATTAAAAAATGAGAGAGAGAGAGAAAAGAAGAAGAAGAAAATGACATTGCGAAGACCTGTCGAAGTTGCGTTTCTTTGTTCATGGTTGTTCTGCTTGATGTACTGTTTGTGGATCTATTTCTTGGGGGGATACCCATGCATGTAGATATATATTAGGAGGCAGATGAGTGCCTTTGACCTATATGTGAGATTCTTTTGATTCTTCTATGATTATCTCTAGGATTCTTGATTGATGGATGACCTCTGGAACATTCAACTCAGAAGCTATAGGGTTGAAAAAATGTAAGTCGGCCCCTGACTGTTCTAGCTGTGACACTTCATTGAATGTTTTCTAATAAACAGTTGGTGGGAAAACATATTCCATTCTTCAATAATGTGTTTCACTTCTATACCGTCTAACTTCAGTTTTCCCAAAAAACCCAACTTCTTAGTTAATGGGGCCTCTTGTACCACAATTGACTCTGGGTCAAATTTTTCTTCAACATCCTTTGTTTTCTTATTAATGAGGTTTAGTTGTTTGGTGTCTTTCTCTATGACTACTTGTGCTTTGGATGCCTCTTGTAACCATTCCTTTTATTTTTTTTCCAATTCTATATCATTTTATTTCTCTCTTGTAATGTGGTTCATTATAGTTGCTTTACTTTTAGAATTAGTGGCAGGTTCCCTTGTTTTTCTTAGGTCCTCGACTAATATTCTCTAAGCTTTTAAATTTTTGTAGGTCGATGAAAAATATGAAATCCATGAGTTTAGTGTTGTATGCAACATTGTATCCTATATATTTTCCTTGTAGCCTATATATTTTCCTAATCCATCTTTTATTTGGCTTCTTTGAATTTCTCATATTCGTCAAGCAAGATTGCGGTTGTCTGGTGAGCTAGCCCTTCTTGGTTGCTTCTCAATTTCCTTTTGCTTTATTGATTCAGATCCTTATTTTCATGCCTCAGGTATTGAATCTCTACTTTATTGTTGGCTATGGTTCTTATGAATGCATCAACCAGGTGTTTTATTGCAACTAGTGGATCGACTCCTTTCATCTGTTGTTCGATGCCTAGTTTTTCCTTTGCTCTTAGGGAGACACATTTTAATACTTGTTTTTCTTTGTTTTTCCTATCCATGAGTTGGGTACCACATTTTACATATTTTTTCCATCTGGTTATTCCTTCTTTAGAGGCTTCCTCATAGAATTCCATTATCTACTCATCTAATGCGTCCATGGGTCAAATGTTGTTTTTATAGTAGGTTTTGTTGAACCAACCGACCTAATTTCCATAAGAGTGATTGTTTTTGGTATGTCGTCCTTCATATGATTATCCTTTTACTTCTTCTTTCCCTTGTCTAGATATTATTTTTCTTATCTGATCCATTTAATTTTAACCTTGTACAATATTTTTTGCAAACAAATTTCCAGTAAAAGAACATAAAAGATACAATGGAAAATACACACATTACACAGATATTTTTCCCCTGGAAACCCAAATCGAGAAACCAACATAATCTATATTCGTTCACCATCATACATTGTTTACAATACAATATAAATATATGAGCCAATGGCATCCAAAACCCTAACCCAATGACTTGGATTAGTCAACCACCCTAATTCCTTAACCAAAAATAGAAAACCATAGACAAAAACCATGTGCCAAAAAACCACCCAACAATGGAAACTAAAATCGAGGCGACATGAAAAATAAGGTAAAAATGTGACACATTTCTCAAGGAAAAAAAATTCTCGACGACACTACCCCCAAACCCCCACGTAAGGGGGCTATCGCCCCCCTTAAACCCCCCTACATTCTCGATGCAACATAGCAAACACCACTGCTAGTAGTGCAAAGAATATAACGCATACCCAGCAGTCTCCCACTTGTTTTTTTCTTTGCATATAGGGGGTTACAGAGTTACACAGCCAACAATCTAGGGCAACAATGCCCATGGATCCTCTACACCAAGAGAACTTCTTAGTGCTCACAGATTTTGTTAATGAATTTGAAACATTCTTCAAAGTGTCCACCTTCATCAACAACACTTTATTTTCTTCAACCATGTATCTCACAAAGTGATATTGAACATCAATATGCTTTGTCTTTGAATGATAAGCTAGGTTATTCTCCATAAAATTTTCACTCTTACTGTCACAATTTATCCTTACAACTTGTTGTATCAACCCAATACCTGAACACAATATTTGTAACCATATTGATTCCTTACTTGCATGAGTGGCTTCCATGTGTTCAACTTTTGTAGTTGAAAGTGCCACTACAACCTGTCTTTTGCTCATCCAACTGATTTCTCCTCCAAACAGGTTAAACACATACCCTCTTGTACATCTCCTACGATTTAGATCTCCAACCCAATATGCTTCCACAAATCCTTGTATGTCTAACACTTGTCCAATCCTGGTCTTCCTTGGTAGAACAATCCATAGCTAGAAGTGCCACACAAATACCTTAAAACCCTTTTTATTGTTGTCCAATGCTCATGCCCTGATTTTGACATATACCTCCTCAAAATTCCCACTGCATGTGCAATGTCTGGTCTAGTACAAACCATTGCATACATAAAAATGCCAACATGACTCACATATGGAACATAATACATGTACTCCCCCTCTTCGTGTTTTTTGGGACACTGATCCACATATAACTTTACACCAATAGGAATAGAGACCTTGAATGGTTTACATTCTTGCATATTAAACCTTTGCAATATTGTCTTGACATATTTTCTCTGATTTAACCAGAGTTTCCTCTTTTTCCAATCTCTTTTAATTTCCATGCCCAAAATGAAATTTGAAGCACCTATATCCTTCATGTCAAATTTAGAGGACAACTTAGTTTTCGCATCCTGGATAATCTCCTTTTTGTTTCCTAACAGCAACATGTCATCCACATAGAAGACCAAATAAATCAAATGATCACCAATTAATTTAAAATACACATAGTGGTCCTCTTTGCTTCTTGTGAAGCCAAGTCCCAGCATATAAGTATCATTTTTTTTATACCACATCCTTGGTGATTGTTTTAAACCATACATGGACTTTTTCAACTTGCATACCAACTCCTTCTTTCAATTCACAACAAATCCTTCTATTTGCTTCATATAGTTTTCTTCTTCTAGATCCCCATGTAGGAATGCTATCTTCACATCCATCTATTCTATTTCAAAATAAAATGTAGCAACAACAAATAATAGAAATCTTATAGAAGTTAACTTGGCAACAAGAGAAAAAATCTCACCAAAATAAATTCCCTCAACCTGGGAATAACCCTTTGCTACTAACTGATGTTTGTATTTCTCCACTTTTGATTCTGCATTCAGCTTCTTTTTAAATACCCATTTGCTACCAATGATATTTCTTCCATTCGACAACTCCACTAGATCCCAAGCCTCATTCTTATACAAGGCTACCATTTCTTCATCCATGGCCTTTTTCTAGAGCTTTCCATCCTCTGAATCCACTACCTCCCTGACAGTTCTAGGATCATCATCAGTAACAGACAAAGAAAAATTTGAACAAAAATCAGATGGAGTATACCTTTCCAATAGCCTTCTTTCTTGAACCGATCTCCTCAATACTGGAGTATGAGGATCTTCTTCTTCTAATTCTCATTCTTCTATAGAGTCTGATTCATCATCCTTTAAATCAAACTCTATTTTCTCTGGTTCTTCCTTACTTGGTAGGACTTCCTGTTTAACAACATCCTTCATTTCTCTAAATTCCACGTCTCGGATATACAAAACTTTCTTAGTTTCTAGGTTCCAAAGCTTATAACCTTTGAGACCATATTTATACCCAATAAATATACACTTTTCAACCTTCTTATCTAGTTTACTCATGTTTTCCTTTGGAACATGAACATAGGCCTCACAACCAAATACCTTGATATGTGTGAGAGAATGTTTCTTACCAGTCCATACCTCCTGTGGAGTCTTGTCATCCAACACTAATGAGAGTGATCTATTGACCAGGTAACATGAAGTACGCACTGCCTCTACCCATAATTATTTCCGTAACCTGACACCACTGAGCATGCACCTTTCTTTTTCCATCAGTGTCCTATTCATCATTTTCGAAACTCCATTCTGTTGAGGTGTACATGGAGTATTATTATTCCTTTCTATACCACACTTCTTATAGAATTATTCAAATTCATTCCTGCAGAACTCTCTGCCATTATTTGTCCTCAACACCTTAATTATTTTCTCTGTTTGATTCTCAACAAGAGCCTTAAACTCTTAATTCCTGTCAAAGAATTCAAATTTATTCATGAGGAAATATATACAAGTATTCCTCGAGAAGTGATCTATAAATGAGACATATTACACATATTTTCCCAATGATGGAACCGACACAGTTCCAAACACATCACTGTGAAATAGCTGTAAAATTCCTTCTCCCCTCGTTGCACCAAAGGGGAATCTTACCCAATTATGCTTCCCATATACACAATGTTCACAGAAATAAAAATCTAGAGAGTAGTTAGAAATAGCTTCAAACATACCTTTACCATGTAGTAGTCGAAGACCCTTCTCTTCGATATGCCCCAGTCTTTGAGGCCACAACATACCTTTTCTCCAGAGACTGTAGGAGTTATTTATTCTTCAACTCCAATATCAGGAACAATGGAAATATTACATCCATACCTAAGAGTTCTTCCTTTCATCTTATGTAGAGTTCCAAACCGGACCCCCTTCAACAACACCATTGCTCCTCGAACCATCCTGCAGATTTCCTTTTCAAATATTGTTTTTATCCCTGCATCATCCGTTTTTCTTACATAAATCAAATTTTTGGCCAAACCTGAGATGTGTAGAACACCAGGTAGTGTTCTAATCCTTCCATCTATGAACCTCAACTTGACTTTTTCTCATCTTATGATTTTGGTTGTTGAGTCATCACCTAGGAAAACATTACCACCATCATACCTTTCATATTCATAGAACCAATCCCTATGGGGAGTCATATGAAAGGATGCACCTGAGTCAACCAACCATGCCTCATGATCTGCATGTGTGCCTGAATAATACAAGTACACATTCCCTCCTTCTTCCTTGGAGGTTTTTTCTTCTATAGAAGGAGCTTCTTCAAATCCCTTCTTTTTCTCAATTTTGGATCTACACTACTTCTTGTAGTTCCCTTCTTTTCCACATCTCTAGCATACCTTTACAAACTTTTCGGTAGATTTATATCTTCCCTTAGAATTATATCTATCACTTGAGGACTTAGATCTATTTCTTTCTTAGGAGAATCCTCTTGAAAATAATGAATCTATTCTCTGTCCTTCCATGTTCTTTCATCTCATCTCCTCCAACAACAAGGATGCGACCACTTCATCAAACTTCAAGGAATTTGTATTACTACCTATGGCCACTACTAGACTATCCCACGAGTATGGTAAAGAGCACAGTAAACTGATACACTTATCTCCATATGAAATTTTAATCTCAACAGATACTAACTAACTTACCACAGTATTGAAGGCATTCAAATGCTCTACCAACAAGTCTCCATCTCTCATCCTCAGGTTATACAGAATTTTTCTCATGAAAATTTTATTTACTAGGGAATTATATGGATACAACTTGATGTAGGAGCATCTCTCCACGCCAACAAATGCACCAGCAATGAAACACATTCAAAGCGCCCATTCAAGGAGGAGAGGCATCAATCCTCACACATTTTCAAACTTCAAATTGAAATTAAATGTTTGTAAGGTTGGTAGAGCTGAAGCCATGCCTTTGAGCATGTTGTAGTTGGTGTCGCCTTAAATGGCTGACAGGTAGAAGGGGATCTAACTCTAATGCAGATTAGATGGCCCATTCAATGTAATTGAATGTAAATTCATTGCAATTAATAAGAGTTGGTGATTTGGAGGGAAGATATCGAAGAGCCCCCTCATTTAAAATATCTTGGATCTATTTTGAAGTTAGAGAGAGAGAGAGGGAGAGGAGAGAGCTGAGGCTCTGTTGCAGTCCGAGCTCAAACACATTGTAATCAGACATTTATGTTAATACTGAGCAATTTTTCCTGCATATGTGTTTCTATGTGTTTATGTGTCTTTCATGAGTGTTATGTATGTGTTCATTTTATGATGTAGATGTATGTTATATTCCATCTGCAGGAGATAGATATATTTTCCTATTTGTTCAGATTTCTTTGATTTTCAATTATGGGTTCTTTGCGGCTTCATGCAAGAGGTTGCATGACAGAATACTAAGGGTTCTGTAAGCTAGTGCAAGAGTGCACTTATGAGTTATGCAGAATTAGGATAGAGACGTGCCAGGAGGGCACACTAGAGGAAGTATTAGATCCAAGGAGGAAGCCTTAAGGTTTTTGAACACCTTGGAGGTAAGACTATGCAGAGGAGGGCATAGAGAGAAGATAGAATCACTGAAGGTTCTATAAAACTTTTCCAGGAGGGCATCGAACGAGTGCATAGAGTGCACAAAAGGAACTCTATTTCGAGTTCAGAGAAATGAAAGTGTTGGAGGAGAAGACACTTACAAAATTTCTAAGTTTGTGGAGCTACACCAGGTGGCATTGAAAGAGAACTCAGTAAGGTGTGCTTGAGTATAAGTCTCCAGGAGGTAACTTCTTACCCTTTGTGGAGAAGCAGGAGATAGAGTTACTGAAGACTCTACATTAGAGGAATGGTGCCTTGGTGCACAAGGTTCAAAAAATCTCATAAGGAAGAAGAGTGCCTTTGCGCATGACATTCCAATAGGGAGGAGAAAGAGAAGCCGAGACACTTTGAGGTCCAAGCCACAGACAAGCTTAGAAGAGATAGCACCATTTCATGAAAGAGTCCTACAAGAGGTTGTAGAGATTGAAGGAGCCCTTTGAGGTTTAGAGTAGCAAATATCAGGAGGAGGAATGTCCCTTAGAATATAGGCGGGAGCCAAGGTTACAGGATTTGCAGATGAGACAAAGGTCAAGGCCTTTTGGAAGCACCAAAATCTTCTAAGGTTGGGAAGAAAGGTGCCAAATCTCAAGAAGAGGAGCCACAACTACTGTTGGATCCTAGGAGCGGGAGGACCGTTGGATCAACTCCCATCCACATCACATTTCAAGAATTGCATAAGGGGAAAGAACTACCTCTCGAGCGCCCATATCCTGAAGCACCGAGAGCCAAAGGTCTGAGTTATAGGTGGCATCGAAACAACAATAGAGGAGTCAACCCTCGTTGATTTCTTGCATTTTAGAGGTTGAGGAGTGAAGGAGCATGGAGTCGCAACTCTAGAATCCGCGAACCCTGAATCGAGAAAGGGGCTAGCCCTAAAACCCTAGTTAGTGGTCACATAGCAAGGAGCCTAAGATAAAGGGTTTCACCTTTAGGCCTTTTCACAATATTGCATACCAAGATTTTGAGTGGCAAGAACATTTATTCACAGGTGCAGGAACCATGAAGCGTGAACGTCGAATTAAGATGGAGCAAAAGGTGGCGCAGGCACGTTGTAATTGTAGAGTCAACCACCTGTTGACTTTCGCATTTCGATATTTCGGTAGTGAAGGGATGAGGAGCCATAACACACCAATTTACAAATTCTGAAATCACGACGAAGGGATTAGCGCAGGGTCCCACCTGGAAATCACATCGCCGGGAGTTTAAGGAAAGGGCCACACCTTAGGGCCTTTTTGCATATCTTGAATTGGGGAGTAGAAGGGTATGTTGCCTTGTATGAGAGACCTGCGAAGTCCTGAACCGCGAATCATGAAGCGACTTGTGAAACAAGGGTGCGGTCACAGCCCTTGGTCATGTGGAGTGGAGCTCATGCTTGGCATTTATAAGAGTCGGCTAGGTTCAGAATAGGACCTGTGGATCTGATTTGTAGGATTTTAGTGAGGACTCGAAAGAGTTGTTCTAGATCGGAGTTAGAAGACAATCCAGTGACTGGGAGGTCACAGACCCCACTTGGGTAGGGAGTTTTCACCAGGTGGTATCAGAGTAGAAGATGATTTCTCTTAAGAAGAGAGGAAGAAGATAGATAAGAGGACAATTTAGTACCCTCATAGCGGTATTGAAAGTTGAGTGTTTCATATGCATGTTGTGAGTGAAGAAAAGGGGAGCGTTGATGCTCTGTAGTGACTATTTGCAGGAAGGAAATATTCAATAGAAAGTCAGGTCGACTATAAAGAGATGCTGGAGTCACTCTTAGTTGCAGAGTGACAACAGCAAGTTGCCAGGAGGGCAGATAGAAGACGAAAGATGGTTGCAGTAAGCCATAAGTGTAGTCAAGATAAGGACCACCAGTAGAAGAGAAAATCCGAGATGGATGAAGAGCTCGTCGAGATAAGAGCGAGGATGGAGAAAATTTCATTAAAAGTGAAGGAGGGCACAAAGGTGCATTGGGTATACGAATGGCCCATAACAAGAAGGGTAAAGTGGTCAGTTCGGTATTTATTGGACCAAAGGCAGTAGAGACTACTGAAGGAATGGTTGTGGCATGTTAAAAGCCTCGGTGGTAGAGAAGGAGTGGTTCACACTTGTGAACCAGAGACTGGGAGAAATTGCAGTGACGTTGAGGATGAGAAGAGATCATTGGAGGGTCTCAAATACTACCAACCGAGCAATGAACAAAATTCAGATTTCTAGATGGGCAATGAGATGAGATCACTGGAGGATCTCGTAGACTACCAGGAGGGAAACATAGAAATTCTCGATTTCCAGATGGACAATGAGATGAGATCACTAGAGGATCTTATAGACTGCCAAGAGGGAAACAAAAAAATTCCTGATTTCTAGGTGGGCAATGAGATGAGATCACTGGAGGATATCAAGGACTGCCAAGTGGGAAGTGAAGAAGTTTCAGGATGCCAGGAGGGTAGGACAAAAATTTCAAATTGCCAGATGGGAAAAGAAGAGAAGATGGGCTTAGAGATGAGTTCAAATCAATGAAGAGAGTTGATGGAGAANCAACCGAGCAATGAACAAAATTCATATTTCTAGATGGGCAATGAGATGAGATCACTGGAGGATCTCGTAAACTACCAGGAGGGAAACACAAAAATTCTCGATTGCCATATGGACAATGAGATGAGATCACTAGAGGATCTTATAGACTGCCAAGAGGGAAACAAAAAAAATCATGATTTCTAGGTGGGCAATGAGATGAGATCATTGGAGGATATCAAGGACTGCCAAGTGGGAAGTGAATAAGTTTCAGGATACCAGGAGGGTAGGACAAAAATTTCAAATTGCCAGATGGGAAAAGAAGAGAAGATGGGCTCAGAGATGAGTTCAAATCAATGAAGAGAGTTGATGGAGAAGGAGGATCATAAATGTCTTCATTGAAGGAATTGAGATATTCCTGCCACTTAACCCAGTTGAGGCCACAATGCACGTTGCATATGTAACAACAACAGAAGAAGGAAAACCAACAACGACTGTCATGAAGATGGAAGAAGTTGAGCAGACACTGATGTTTGCACAAAGAGAAGAGGAACAGGAGAATTCGGGAGAATGGCTTGAAATGTTCGACCAGGGAGATGAAAAGGAGACAGTTGTAGCACTGAAGCTTGTAGCAGGAGTAGAAGAGGAGGAAGCAGACAACCTAGAGTTTGTTTATCTGTATGAAGAAATTGAAGCCCTAAAGAGAAGGGTGAAGGTGTTGGGCATGCACATACAAAAAGTCAAGTTGGAGACAGGAGAAGAATACCAGCCCAAGGAGCAGCTGGAGGAAGATATAAATACGTCAGTGCAAGGGGAATTGGTAGAGGCGAATCTGTCAAGGAGAGAAGCCGAGTAGAGACTCGGTGAAGAGACTGCAAAACTTAAGTTTACAGCAGGGTGTTGATTCAATTCCACAGAGAGAGATAACAACAACAAGGGGGGTCAAGTTGATACACCCATTGATAAAGAGAAGCTGTGGCAGAATGAGCAACATAAGGCGATCCAACCACGAGAGCAGCTCGACGAGGAGATAAAAGAGATGAGAAGGTTGATGTTGAGTTCACCACTCGAAACTGCCAGTGAAGAGAATTTGAGAAGAGGAGGACCTGCCATAGAAGCAGGGAAGATGCAACAACAACAAGAGTGAAGCAATGAAGCAGATGGACAGCTCCAAAGAATCATTTGGGATCTAGGCGGATTTCAATAGAGTTGGGAAGCTCATGAATTTTTTGCAGCTGTGGAGTATGATGCAGGAGCATCTCTCCACACCAACAAATGCGCCAACAATGAAACACATTCAAAGCATGCATTCAAGGAGGAGAGGCACCAATCCTCTCACATTTTCAAAATTCAAATTCAAATTAAATGTTTGTAAGGCTGGTAGAGCTAAAGCCATGCATTCGAGCATGTTGTAGTTGGTGTCACCTTAAATGGATGACAGGTAGAAGGGTATCTAACTCTAATGCAGATTAGATGGCCCATTCAATGTAATTGAATGTAAATTCATTGCAATTAATGAGAGTTGGTGAGTTGGAGGGAAGATCTCGAAGAGCCCCCTCATGTAAAAGATCTTGGATCTATTTTGAAGTTAGAGAGATAAAGAGGGAGAGAAGATAGCCAAGACTCTATTGTAGTCCGATCTCAAACACATTGTAATCAAACATTTATGTTAATACAGAGCATCTTTTCCTTCATATGTGTTTCTATGTGTTTATGTGTCTTTCATGAGTGTTATGTATGTGTTCATTTTATGATGTAGATGTATGTTCAATTCCATCTATAGGAGATAGATAGATTTTCCTATCTATTCAAAGTTCTTTGATTTTCAAGTCTGGGTTCTTTGAGGCTTCATGCAAGAGGTTGCATGAAAGAATACTGAAGATTCTGTAAGCAAGTGCAAGAGTGCACTTTTGAGTTATGTGGAATTCCGACAGAGATGTGCCAGGAGGGAACACTAGAGGAATTCTTATAGTCAAGGAGGAAGCCTTAAGGTTGTTGAATACCTTGGAGGTGAGACTGTGCAGAGGAGGGAATAGAGAGAAGACCTAATCACTGAAGGTTCTGTAAAAATCTGTTAGGAGGGCATCGAGCGAGTGCATAGAGTGCACAGAAGGAACTCTATTTCAAGTTCAGAGAAAGGAAAGTGTCGGAGGAGAATACACTTACAGAATTTCTGAGAATTCTGTGGAGCTACACCAGGTGGCATTGAGAGAGAACTCAACAAGGTGTCCTTGAGTAGAAGTCACCAGGAGGGAAATTCTTACCCTTTGTGGAGAAGCGGGAGACAGAGTTACTGAAGACTCTGCACTGAAGGAATGGTGCCTTGGTGCATTGGGTTCACAAAATATCAGAAGGAATAAGAGTGCCTTTGCGCACAACATTCCAATAGGGAGGAGAAAGAGAGGTTGAGACACTTTGAGTTCCAAGCCACATATAAGCTCAGAAGAGATAACACCATTTCGTGCAAGAGTCCTAGAAGAGGTTGTAGAGATTGAAGGAACCCTTTGAGGTTCAGAGTATCAAAGCTCAGGAGGAGGAACATCCCTTAGAATACAGGTAAGATCCAAGGTTACAGGCTTCGCAGAGGAGACAAATGTCGATGCCTTTTGGAAGCATCGAAATATTCTAAGGTTGGGAAGAAAGGTGCCAAAGCTCAGGAGGAGGAGCTACAACTACCGTTGGATCCTAGGAGCGGGAGGACCATTGGATCAACTCCCATACACATCACATTTTGGGAATTGCATAAGGGGAAAGCACTACCTGTCGAGTGCCCATATCTCGAAGCGCTAAGAGCTGAAGGTCTGAGTGCTAGGTGGCATCGACACGACAACCGAGGAATCAACCCTCGTTGATTTCTCTCATTTTGGAGGTTGAGGAGTGAAGGAGCGTGGAGTCACAACTCTAGAATCCATGAACCCCGAATCACGAAAGGGACCAGCCCTAAAACCCTAGTCAATGGTCACATAGCAGGGAGCCCAAGAGAAAGGGTTGCACCTTTAGGCCTTTTTGCAATATTGCATACCAGGAGTTCAAGTGACAAGAACATTTGTTCATGGGTGTAGGAACCCCGAAGCGCAAATGTCGAATTAAGGTAGAGTGAAAGGTGGTGCGGGTGCATTGTAATTATAGAGTCAACCACCTATTGACTTTCGCATTTCAGTATTAGTGTAGGGTCCCAACCGGAGGTCACATTGTCGGGAGTTTAAGGAAAGGGCCACACCTTAGGGCATTTTTGCATATCGTGAATCGGGGAGTAGAAGGTTCTGTTGCCTTGTATGAGAGAACTGCCAGGTCCTGAACCATGAATCATGAAGAAGCTTGGGAAATAAGGGTGTGGTCACATCCCTTGGTCATGTGGAGTGGAGATCACGCTTGGAATTACTAAGAGTTGGTTGGGTTTAGAATAGGACCCGTGGATCTGATTTGCAGGGTTCCAGTGAGGACCCAAAAGAGATGTTCCATCTCGGAGTTAGAATACAATCCAGTGACTGGGAGGTCATGGACCCCACTGGGGTAGGGGGTTCACACCACAACTTCCCCAATTTTTTCCGTAAATATTTGGCTATAGCTTCCTTTGAAACATTCAGTAATACTGAATCTGAGAGATAGTTGTATTGTGCTCTTTTCCTTCTCATTCAAATTTTTCCAGTCATCTGCTAAAGTTCCTGTAGGTGCAGTACCTAGATCCATCATGATCCATTGATCTCTGTCCACCAACAAATCCTCCATCTTGAGATTCCACAACTCAAAAGTTTTCCCATTAAACTTCTTGATCTCCATTTTCAAGATGTTCTCCATTTATTTTCACCTGAAAAATCAATATCACATATCTCCCACTGTAACAAGGCTTATCACAGTCTCGAGCCAAACCATTGACCACAAAGGTGTCCCCCTGAAGCCAACAAAGTTCTGATACCAAATGTAGATTTTAACCTTGTACAATATTTACTATAAACAAATTTTTAGTAAAATAACATAAAAGATACAATGGAAACTACACACATTACACAACAATTTTTCCCGTGGAAACCCAAAACAGGAAAAATAGCATATTCTATATTCATTCACCATCATATATTGTGTTATCACTCCAAGAAACTCCTTAAGGTTGTAGAATAAGGATGCTTGGTAACTTAAGGGATTATGAATAATCAAAGTGTTTGGAACAATGGGATAACTGAGAAGGCTTTATAAAAGGACAACTTATTATGCATCTAAATAAACCAGTGCTTTTAGAGACCAAATATCAGTTACA
>JZKD02S1815614.1:22534-59859 GCA_000966675.3 Picea glauca
TATGAATAAATTTTCTGCTTTCAATATAAATTCCATTCCTAGACTAAATAATGCTGAAGCAAATCTATTAGCTAATGTAGCCTCTAAACTTCTTCCTGCAGAAGGCTTATCCCCAAACGCATTCTCCGTCGAGCTATTGTATTGACCATCTGTTCCTGACAATATCACAAACTGGAGAGTATTTGACGATGATCAGTAGATCATTAACTTTCTTCACATGGAAGAAAGCTTTCAAGGCGTGGTGATAGATGAACACACGCACGACAACAATTTGCACGATTTTACGGTAATACCTGATCCAAAATCTCCTGAAGCTCTATCGAACATGGTAAACTCCATACCCAAATCCATAGTTAGATTAGAAAAGTTTTATGATTTTGAAGATAAATTTAAAAATACGGTCAATTGTAAAACCAATAGTTCCTTATTGTCTTATGAAAAAGTGAACTTAGGAACTAGTGAAGATCCTCAGTACATTAACCTAGGCTTGGGATGTTCTAGACAAGAAAAAGTTGCTTTTGTTAAGTTATTTAAAGAATTTAAGCATGTCTTCGCATGGACGTATGATGATCTTAAAACGTTCGACCCTAATATCATACAGCATGTCATCCCGATGAAGCCCCAAACCTTACCCTTCCAACAGAAAATGAGGAAGATGCACCCTAAACTTGAACCGACCATTCAAAAAGAATTGAATAAACTCCTAAGTGCTAAAATAATTTTTCCTGTTAGGCACACTCAATGGGTGTCCAACCTTGTCCCAGTTCAGAAGAAAAACGGGGAAATTTGACTTTGCGTCGATTTACGAAACCTCAATAGAGTGTCTGACAAAGAAAACTATCCTGTCTTACCCATGGAACAGATCCTTCAATAGGTATCTGGTTCCGAGAAGCTATCCTTGTTAGATGGTTTCTCTAGATACAACCAAGTCCTGATGTCTCCACCAGACCAACTCAAAACTACCTTCCGTACCCCATGGGGCACTTATGCTTATCGTAAAATGCCCTTTGGATTGATTAATGTTGGTGCTACCTTTCAAAGAGAAATGGACATTGCTTTTCAAGGATTAATCAATCACTCCGACGTAGTTTACTTAGATGATGTGACTATTTATTCTAAAAACAAAGACGATCATCTAGCTCACTTACGGGCCGTTCTGCTATGATGTCGTAAATACGGAATCTCCTTGAACCCCAAAAAGTCCATCTTTGTAGTAGAACAGGGTAAACTCTTAGGTTTCATTGTGTCTAGTGATGGAATTATTATTGACCATGAGAGGACTCAATTCATCGCTAAACTTCCCTCTCCTACCTCCAAAAAATCCATGCAGTCTTTCTTAGGCCAGATTAACTTCGTGAGGAGATTTGTCCCCAGTTTCTCTGAAATGGTTAGGCCTCTACAGAATCTGATTAAGAAAGACACCCAATATCACTGGGGACCCACAGAAAATCAAGCTTTTAACGCCATAAAGAAGGTCATAATAGACGCTCTGTCTCTCATGAGCCCTGACTTCTCTCAAGATTTTACACTCTACACTTTTTCCTCTGATCATTCCTATGCCATCGTCCTAACCCAGAAGAATGTCGAGAACAATGAAGTACCCATCGCCTTTATGAGCTCTACTTTCAAAGGTGTAGAACTTAACTACCCAAGAGTTGATCGGCAAGCCTACACTATTTTCAAAGAAGTTAAGCATTTCCAGTCCTATCTTTTGAAGTCAAGGACAAAAGTCATTGTCCCCTACCCTATCGTAAGGAACTTGTTAGTGCAGAAGGAGTTAGGAGAAAAGAGAGCTAATTGGGTCACCTGCTTCCAAGAGCATGACTTAGAAATCACCCCAGCTCTGATTGTGAGAGGCCAAGGGTTGTGTAAGTTGGTTGTTGATTCGGAAATAGGACAGCAAGAAGATAGTGCTACGTCAAACCTAGGACAAAGCGATCAAAGTTCGATCTGTTGCGCACAAAACCTCGTTAGTCCTTGGTACGACGATATTAGATTCTATCTTGAACATGGGTCAGCACCCCGTCACCTTGATCCCACCAAGAGAAGAGCGTTGAGGCTAAATTCTGCCTCCTTTCAGTTGGTTAATGGTGTATTGTTCCGTCAGAATATTGACGGTGTACTGATGCGCTGTCTTGAAAAGGACGAAGCAGAAAAAGTCTTGCTTGAGTTGCATGTAGGAGAAGCTGGTGGTCACTTCGGTGGTGACACCACTGCTCATAAGGTTTTAAGAGCAGGTTACTACTGGCCCACTCTTTTTAGGGACACCCATGCCTTATGTCGTAAATGTACCATCTGTCAGAAAGCATCAGGGCGGTTGCAAAAACCAACCTTTCCATTGCAACCCGTTTCGGTACATTCTCCTTTCCAGCAATGGGGCCTTGACATCATAGGTCTAATTAACCCTCCATCCTCGCAATAACACAAGTATATTAGGACAGCCACATATTACTTTACTCGATGGTCTGAAGCTATTGCGCTAAGAACTGCTAACACCAGCCAGGTAATCGCTTTTCTAAACTCGAATAATATCACTCGTTTCGGTATCCCTGACTGTCTAGTATTTGAAAACGCTTCACAATTTTCTTCTCTTAAGATGAACGAATTTGCATTGGATAAAGAAATAAAGTTGAAGTATTCTTCTAGTTACTACCCCCAGGGCAACGGATTAGTAGAATCAACAAACAAGAACTTGATTAAAATTATCAAGAGAACTGTGGTTGAAAATCACAAAAATTGGCACAATGCACTGTTGAACGCACTGTGGGCTGATAGGGTAATGCCAAAAGATGCTATAGGTAACTCCCCCTTTTTTCTCCTTTATGGCAGAGAAGCAATTCTGCCACCTCACATTCTTCTTCCTTCGCTTAAGTTGTCACAAAAAGTCCAAGAAGAAGAATGTCCCCCTTTGAAAATCCGAATTAACACTTTGATGAAGTTCGAAGAGGTAAGAGCCCGAGCTTAGCATAAGATAGATCAACATCAACAACTGGTTAAAAGATGTTTTGATTCTAATTCTGCTTCTGATAGGAATTTTGAAGTAGGCGATCTCGTCTTGAAGTGGGATAAACCACACGAAGGAAAGGGTGAGCACTCTAAATTTCAAAACTTATGGCTTGGACCATTTTTAATTGCTGAAAAGTTCGGTCCTAGTTCTTTTCGATTGCAGAATCTCGAAGGGCAGCTTGACAACTATCCGGTGAATGGCCAAGCCTTGAAAAGATACTATTGGAGCTGCCCTTGTTTTAGTTTTACCCTTCACAATTTTCAATTTTTTGATACTTGAAATCTAAAGATGGCCTTTTGATTTTGTCCCCTCCCAAAGATTTGAAAGCTCTGCAACTTTGTCGAAGGAGCAGCGATGCTTTTTCTACCCTAAAAAAAAATCCTCTTTTGTAAGCATGTTCACGCTTTTTGTTTTATTTCGGGACCTCGTAGGTCAAATACTTTAATCTTTGAGTTCACACGTCCCGATTCGCGAAACTGCAAAATCATTTTAAATTTTCACTTAAGATATTAACCAGGGCCAAATCTTTTAACTCAGTGATTAGAAGTCGTCGGGGTTTCGTGCCTCGACGTTCACCAAGTTCGAATTTTTATTTTTACGACTCCAACAGCCGAGAACACGAGGTTCTTTTGGACTAACCCTGGTCAAGGATTAGAGGCAAAAGGGCTAACCATGGTTAAGTCTATTCTCAACGTTTCGCCACTCGACACTATCTTTTAGAAAGTTACGGCGTTTAAAACCCCGACTCACAAAGTCGTGACGTAATTATAGTGTGATTAATTAACTACCTAATATAAGTTTTTCTTCCCCCTAATTTAGTCTTAATTATCGCCATCTCGCAATTTCGTGACTCGACGTACTAACCTCCCAAAAACTTGTCTTCGAAGTTCCGAGTCACGATATGGCGAATAAAATGATTATGAAATTAATGATACTCCAAATCGCGATTACTGTTAATTAAACCAAAATAGGCTCTCGCAGTCTCGCGAGTTGAAGATTCAAAAGGATAAAAGGAAATTCACGATCCAGCGAACAACGAGAAAGTTATTAACGTTGCTAAGTTTTGAGGATTTAAAATAATGCGAGATATGTCCTGCGCATCGAGGTTTGCACATTTCTAGAGGTAGCTACTTGCTCTCCATACTCCGTCTGCTTGTCAAACCGCCAAACATTGATGACATTAATGAAGAATTAGGGTGAATCCATGAATAAATAAGATCAGATTTTACACAATAAATTTGTTTCTAATTGCGATTTGATAGACTTATTTCGAAGAGTACAGAATTTTCAAATATATACAGGAGTTTCATTTTATTATATGAAAACATTTTTCATAAGCACGCAGAGCTCGTCATTTTTCGAGTGAACTAATTGCTGCATGTATACGCAGGTCTATCGCAGAAGGGAGAAAATGCAAGTTTCAGCCATGGCTCCAAGAAAAGAAACGAAGGTGAATATCGAGGTTGCAGGGAAAGTCTCGGATAATGTTTTTGACACTTCACCCCGGAGTGTTGATTCAGTCCCTAGCTGGTCGTTTGTTTCAGATATTCTACAAATCGAGTTGGTGAATTATTCAGACTCCGACGATAATGAAAAGGATGACTTGAACACTAAATACAAGATTGTCATTCAATCTAGAATGCATAAGGTAGCAACCAGACCACGGTTGCTTCCCTATTATGATATGATCCGATGGGCGTTGGATCACATAGCCTTTCCCACCAGAACTATCATGAATGACCAGTGGGTCACAGTCGGTACTTTTAGACCAGAGCACATCCAAACCATGTATAAGCTCCCGAAAACATCTGAATACACATATGATACTGAATTCCTAGAGGGATTCAAAAAGAAGGAGTGCACTGAATATGACAAAACCATACTTGGTTTGATTAAATATTGGGTTTCGCGTGTCGCAAAGTTCAGAGGAAATGACTAGGGCATATATTCTATTGCTTCTTTGGAGCCATAATATAAATATGTGGCCATGATGACATGTCGGCTATTTGGGAGAGAAGACACCTCACATTTCTACATCGCGTGGATGCCTCTCATATTTCGGGTTGCAGAAGGTTGCTCGTTTAATTGGGCAAAGATGCTCTCAGACAGTTTGGCCAATAGGGTCACAGAGTATTGGGAGAAGAAGGCAAGTGGGAGACCATCCTCATTTTTCATGTCTACGTATATCATGGACACGATATGTTCCATGACACCATTCCCTTTGATGATCTGGGCCTGGAATCCGACCCAAGAAAAACCTGTACATGAGTATCACGACAAATTGTGGGAGAATAAAGCAGACAAATTTATTTATGAAATTTTCAACTGGGTGATGGTGTCCTTTCACATCGCTATTTTTAGTCTTTCACCACCTCGTATATTAGAAAACATTGCTGCAAATCTGAGTAGTATAGCAGAATGGTACGTAGAAGCATATTTTTCCTATTTCAGAGTGTTCGGAGTTGTTGTTTCCCCACTTGTGCTACCACTGTTCATCCTCGACAAGCTGGCTTGTTGCGAGATCGCCCGAAAAACAGTGATTGTTGGGGTGAGTAAAGATCTCAAAGCATCTTCGAAGAAGGTATGGCCATTTTTCCCTGTTCGGATAAATTCTTATTCTTTATTGGATTTCGGGCATGCTAAAGCCGAGGCTGCAGCCCTGGAAAACCTGATTTTGGTCTCCATTGAATATAAAAAACATGATCCTCAGAAAATTGTAAGCAACCATTTAGAAAATTGTGGGCTGAAGAGGTTTGAACATGATTTTTCACCCTCAGATGACATTTTCCAAGAGGAGAGATCTTATGGGGAAGTGCTAGTTCGGATCCGATCTTTAGCACCCGAAGACATGGCCTCTGTATTAAAATTTCAGGAAAATAGACGAAAATGTCTCCCTGTTGTGTTGGGAGGTTTGGCCGTTGCCAAGACAAAACAGAAGGATGTCGAAGATTCTGCAGACTTAATGTCTAGCCTTGGACAACACCTGGAAGGGGAGAAAACGAGCAATCCCGAAGCAAAAGAGAAGACTCCAGACCCACCGAGGAAACAGATGCCCAAGACTGAAGGAGAAGCTCCAGGTATGCCAAAAGAGAAGAACCCTATCAATACTCCAAAAGAGTCGGCAAAACAAATAGGAAAGCCCATCACATCGGTCACACCCTTGTAGTTGGCACAGGGAAATGTCAGTGAGGGATGGATATTTGATGAAGAACTAAGGCCTATCAGAGCATAAGAACTTCCTCCAAATGAGTTCTTCTTTGACAAAAAGAGAAAAGTGATGGTGAAAAGGGATTTCTACTAGGACGAAGGATCAATTGCTAAAAAATTCAAAGTTATGACCGATGGAAAAAACAAAAAGAATGAGGAATTCGCCATGGAGATCGTAGGAACACTAGGAGCGTATGCATCGGAGAATCAATTCTCGGTCAGGATGTTGAAAAATCAACTCAAAAGAAAGAATCACCTGATCAAGACTCTCGAAGCCAAAGTAGCTTCGGCCACAAAAAACGCTAAAGGTCAGGTGTGTGGGGATATAGAACTGGCCCAACTAGCTGATAAAAAGGAAATAGAAGTGCTCAAAGCCAAGTTGGAACAAGCGCATTCAGTGATCCGAGACGGTTGGGTGTAGGATGGTCAACAGAGGACTATGATTGCAGAGCTACAGGCTCAGGTAGAGATCGCTAAAAGTAGGGTGATCGATGTCGAGGAGTTTAAATACCGAGCGACCCCGATTCAGAGCAAGATCTCTTATGCACAACAGAGTTTTCTCGCCAAAGTAGGAACAATCTGAGAGGATTGTTTGTTGATGCATCAGGTTTCTGAGAACCTGACTGACAGAGAAAGATATGTAGGAGTGGCTCGGATCGCCTTCCAGGAGGCGATAATAGCCACGAATGACAGAGTTTCGGCAGTCTCCCTCGGTCTCACTCTCCCAGAACAAACTAGAGGTAACATTTTGTTGAAGGATTGGGAGCATAACATTTCCCTGGGCAAGGAACAAGTCCAAAAAGTGACCAATTCATTAGAAGAATCTTTCAATTCTATAGAAGGCGAGCTATTGGGTATGGACATTGGAGGCGATGCTGAAACTTTAATACAAATGAATGTAGAATAGATCTTGCTTGATATGAAAGAGAAGGAGGAGAGAGATTCGGTAGATATCTCTCAGATAGACAGGGTGAACATGGCTTGAGATGATAAGCATTTGATCCAACCCAGCGCACAAATAAGTTCCCTTGACATCATCGATGCACAAATGGGAGACAAGCTACAACAGTTAGCCTGAGAATGCTACTTCACCGAGGCCAGCTGTCAAGCGGAACCTTCGCAACTCGTATATAAATTTGTGGACAGATGTATTGCCTACACCGAATCTACATCAAGATGAGCACCTAGCACCAAGTGAATATAGAGTAAGATAAAGGGAGCGATTGCGCCCCTCCCAGTTGTAACCGAATTTGTGTAACCTTTGAGAGTATAACTGATTTGTAAAGTTGTATAAATATATCACAGAATGAAATAAGCAAGGCTGGACCTTTTGGTGTCGATTGTAATAGATTTTTTGCATTCGAGAAGTTAATATAAGAAAAATTGGAGATTCTCGATCCCGTCAAGACTGTGTTACAAGTTTGTTTCTTGTATTTCATGTTACATTTCATTCCATTATTCATAATTGATGTGCTTTGTGATACTTTAGTACGACCACTACTATAAAAAAAGGATTCTGGTTTTCTGTATTTGTTTATTGTCTTTCCTCTGCACTAGCTATCAGTGGGTGTAAGACCAATATGCAATTTTAGAATTCTACGTATATTCTTTGCTATGTCAGTGATTTTCTTACTAATTTATTCTTCTATTTATATGTGAGTTTTCTCTTTGACAGGAACCTTGTGTTATATGCAGCTAAATGTTTCTCTTTCACATCACACCTTTATATTAAAATATAATACAGTTACGAGAAAGAGCCTTCAATTTGCACTTCTATTTTATTCCAAAAATGTAAAATTCTCTTATTTCGACCAAATCAAGACAACATTTAATCTTTCTTTAAATCATTTTCTACTCTTACCATTCCTCCATGACTGTCCCTGCAACAACACAGCCTAATATTGAACCCGGACTATCGAATCAAATGCATATTACCTTAAACCTTTTTGACATAATCCTTAAAACTGCTAATAACTGAGAGGAACTTGAATGTTCATGGACAACCATTGAACAAGATATAACTACTCAAGAACAGTTGGAAGCTAGACGATGAGAATGTAGAAATCTTCCCTAGTTTCCTATATCGAAGGTTGACGTTACTCTCTCACCCATATTTCACCTACTTTCGAATGCCTTGACACTGTACTTTTAAGCCTTAGTACGGAATCAGGAACAACATCTTTCTGGCGCCATTGTCGGGGACCGAAGTTATGAAATCTTTTCCCTGGGAAAACGACATTTATTTCGTCGAAAGTGTTACTCCTTGATAGTGAACATTGAGTACACACAATTTTAAGTCTTTTTCAATCTTTCACTTGGCGACTCCATGAAAAAAAAATAAAATGGCATTTGTTAGAAGGAATACCATACAGAACTCGGATGGTAAGCTGATTACACCTGTTAATAATCCTGAAAAAATTTTAAAGATTAAAAGCCATTCAGAACCTTCTACTTCACGCAGTCCTCTGTTTGATACCAATGATCCGACGACAAATTGTTCTGAAGTTAGGAGTGAGATTCATCCTACTTTCCCATCCATACACAAGGGAAAAGGTCCTTTAGAAAGTCCGTTGATAGTTGACATACCATCTTTTCTTCGACTGAATTTCCCAGTCTCCCCTATTTCCCCACCAGAGTCGATGGCAGCCGTAGGAGGAGGTGGTGGAGGTGCTCCTGGAGGAGGAGGTGGAGGTCAAGGGAAATTCCCTCCTCACAGAGTATTTGCAAAGGTAGCAGCGAGATACGGCCCCCTCGTTTTTCCCATCCCCCTCCATGATTTTCCTGAAAACTACATCAAAAATCTTCCTAAGTTCACTGGGGAGGGAGATCTAACCGCAACCGAGCATATAAATTTCTTTGACCAATTCGCAGATGTCTGTGGTATCAAGCACGAGGATGTCTATTCGAGACTCCTTGTCCATACCTTTGAAGGACAGGTCCAAACTTGGTTTCGGAGCCTACCTGCAGCTTCTATCTTGACATATGATGCTTTGGAAGATGCTTTCCTCAGACAATGGGGAGAGCGAAAAGATCACTTATATTATCGTACCGATTTTGGGTCCCTAAAGAAAAAGAACTCAGAAACGGTTATGGAATTTATTCTGAGATTCAACAAACTGTATAATAAGATTCCAGCCGGAGTTAAACACTCTGAACCCTCAGCCAAAATAAGCTTTGCGGGATCTTTCGAGCTGGATTTCGCACTACTTTTGCGAGAGAGAAGAGGAACCACCCTAAATAGAATGCAAGACGATGCTGTCGAAATTGAATCTAATATGACAGCTTCGGGAAAATTAAAAGATAAAACTGAAACAGTCAACCGCGATAATAGACGTTATAGGGAAGCAGTGGGTCCTTCGGGCTCGAATCGATACACTGATGATCGAGTAGATGATATGGCCCAAGTGATTAAAGAACTGTCTAAAAAAATTTCTAGAATGGAGTTTGAGCAGGTTAAGGCTGATTCTTCAAATAAAAAGGACTTCAGGAGAAACCCAAATCCCCAAAATCAATAGAAACAAATGAAGAATGAGGATCAAAAAATACAAGCTCTACTAAAGAATGAAAATTTTATAGGAGCAAATGACTTCCAAGATTTCGGAGATTCGGAATATGAAGTCACGAATTTCGGTGATGACTGTTCACAGCCGTATCTCACTCATGAAGATTATGAAAAATATTTGAACACCCCACAACCGTCTAATGAGGATGAAAAAGGTAATCACACTGATCCATGTGTATCTCAACCAGAAACATAGATGATAATGGCCGATTTTCAACCAAAGTATAATCTAAGATCCAAGAGTAAGCCTACCTCAACGAATCAACCTAAGAAAATCCTTCAAAAAGGTCAAGCTTATGAACCTCCTTCGGAAGAAACCTTGTTACCCAGTAACAAAACCAAGGTAGCAAGCACTCAAGAGTCTGAGGTGAAAAAAGTTGGAACTCAAACATAAGAAGTCGAACCAGTAGATAAAGTTACATCTTCAACTAGGATCACGAGTGATAAAGCGATCCAGACAAGTAAGCCGGAAAGAAAAAATTTGGAAGTCTCAACCAAAGAAACGAATAAGGTAAACACTCCTTTCAGTTTTGAAAATGAGTTAAACAAAATTAAAATACCGATTCCTTTGGTAGAATTAGCAAAAAATCCCGCTTATCGGAAGCAAATTGCCAAAGCGATGGGTGTCTTCGAGCTAGAAAGTCAGTCTGATGTTATCAACCTTGAAGATGGCAGGCCTAACATCACCTTTGGTCCTCATTTTGAAGGGTCCAAAGACAACTTCGCTCTTTTTTATATCACCCTGAATATACATGATCAGTTGCTACATAATTGTATGTTAGACTCCGGGGCTTCTCATAATGTTATGTCCAAAATTATAATGGAGAAGTTGGGTCTTCAGATCACGAGACTTTATGGAAATATGTATATAATTCGATTCAAGGAAGGTTAAATGCATGGGGATGATAAAGGATCTAGTAGTTACCCTAGCGCAGATCCTTGTTAAAAGTATCCTAATGGATGTGGTTATCGCTGATATCCCCCCTAAGTACGGTATGTTGTTTTCTAGGTCATGGGGGGCCAAGTTGGGAGGTTCCCTTTAGTTATAAATGTCTTACGCCACAATCCCTGTGTTCAGGGGTCAATTCACTCATTTATACAGACAGACAAGATTAGCGTACACGGTCAGTGATCCCCAAAACCCACACAACTTCCCCATTTACAGTGTAGACCAATATCTGGGAAACTGCATTTTGTCTTTTGATGATGGATTGGATAGAGATGCAAAGGAGCTCGATATGAAGCAAGAAGAGTTAATCCCCTTGAAATAAGAGTTGTGCACTAATGGTGCATGGAAAATGTATTTCGATGGCGATTCATCTTCTGAAGGAGCCGGTCATGGAGTACTTTTGGTAGCGCCTGAAGGTAAGTTCATTGTTCCTTTCTCCTATCATTTGCAATGGGACATAGATTACACCAACAACATATGTGTGTATGAGGCATTAATATTAGGATTAGAGGCTGCGAAGAAATTGAATATAAAAAACTTGGAGGTATACGGTGACGCAGAATTGATAGTAAGACAAATAAATCGACAATACCTAGCCAAGCATCCACGACTAAGAACATACAGAAATTCTGCTTGGGATTTGATGGAAAAAATTTTCTCATCTGTAAAGGTCCATTTTATCCCTTGCGTAGAGAATCTACATGCCGACACATTGGCCAAGGCAGCTTCAACCTTTTCTCCTCCCATGACCGTCAAACTGAAGTATCACATTGAAATCAGATACAAACCCTCTATACCAGACAATATCCGACACTGGCAGGTTTTCGAAGATGATCAACAAATCAAGAAATTTCTTACAGCCGTAGGTGAGTTCTCTGAAACTCATCTAGACCAATAAAATCAAAATGACTCGATGTGGATTATGCAAGAAGGGGAAGATCCTGAAACCTTCCGAGAAAAAATAGTGGATCAACGTATGTTGGTCCTCAAAAACAATCAAATTTAGAAAGGCTTAATTCCTTTAGAAAGACTTTTCGATCAGAACGATGTACCTGTGAAATCCACTTTGCAGCCCCAACCAGAAGAAGTGGAGGACTGGGAGATAGGAACTGAGAAAGAATCTAGGATAGTAAAGATATCTAAGTTCCTCCCTCCCAAGGTAAAAGTCTAGTACAGAGACCTTCTCAGACAATACAAAGATGTTTTCGCTTGGTCCTATGATGATCTTAGAACGTATGACACTTCCATAATTGAGCACAAGATACCTTTGAAGCCCGGGGTCAAGCTGTTTAGGCAAAAGCTTAGGCAAATTAACCCCATTTTCTTGCCTGTGATTGAAAAGGAAGTTAAGAAGATTTTAGATGCGAAAATAATCGTACCACTGAGGTACTCAGACTGGGTGGCAAATTTGGTACCAGTCAGGAAAAAGAACGGAGAAATCAGACAGTGTGTAGATTTCCGAAACTTCAATAAGTCTTCCCTTAAGGATAATTATCCACTCCCCAAAATGGACCACGTCCTGGAAAAGGTAGTCGGAGCAAATCAAATGTTTATGATAGATGGGTTCTCTGGATATAACCAAATCATCATGAACAAGAAAGACAGAGAAAAAACTGCTTTCACCACTCCATGGGGTACATTCATGTATGACAAAATGTCGTTTGGAATGATGAATGCAGGAGCTACATTCCAGCGTGCTATGGACATTGCGTTCGTAGGAGAAAGAGACAAGTTCGTAGTCATCTACCTTGACGATTTGACGTTTTTCTCTAAAACCGATGAAGAACATTTGAGCCATATAAAACAGACTTTCGAAAAATGTCGCAGGTATGGTCTGTCTTTGAACCCGAACAAATCACATTTCACCATGCGGGGAGGTAAGCTTCTGGGACATATTGTATCTAAATATGGGATCAGGATTGATCCTAAGAGGATTGAAGCAATAGAAACTATAAATATTCCCCAAAACGTAAAAGAAATTCAATCTTTCCTAGGTACAATAAATTTTTTATGAAGGTTTATCCCCAATTTTGCTGAGATTGTCAAATTGATCACAGGAATGATGAAGAAAGATAGTAGAGTAAATTGGATGACTGAGGCTAAAGCATCGTTCGCGCATATTAAAAAAGTCATCAGCGAGGCACCTGTGTTAGCAATCCCAGATTACTTGAAAGATTTCCTCATCTTCTCGTTTTATTTTGAACATACTATCGCCACGGTGCTCCTGCAAAAGGATGACGAAGGTTTTGAACGACCGATCATGTTTTTTAGCAAGAGCCTTAGAGATGCTGAATTAAAGTATGACATAATAGAAAAACAGGTGTACGCAATAGTGAAAGTTCTAAAAGCATTCAGAACCTATGTACGACATTCAAAAATTATTGCGTACATGCCAACCATTGATGTGAAAGATATATTGGTACAACCAGATAGTGACAGAAAACGAGGGTGCTAGCTCGCTAAAATACAAGAATTCGATCTGGAAGTCAAGCCGACTAAATTGATAAAGGGGTAGGGTTTGGCCAAACTCTTGGCCGAGTTGAATCTTAGAGCTCTTGATATTAATTGCCTCCAAGGAGAAGAAGGAGACGCACACCTGCCAGAGCCAGATGACTAGACAGATCCAAGCAAGGTCGAAGAAAATTTCATATCATTAGGCTGGTATAAAGACATAGTGTTCTAGTTGTTAAACCTGAAATGTCTAGATGGACTATCACCGGCCAAATGCAGAACTTTAAAACTCCTTGATATGAAATATTACATCGCCGAAAATCAACTATACTGGAAGGATCCACTCGGGTTCTTACTAGTCTGTTTGATTGAGTCGGAAACTCCACGGGCCATAGAAGAATCTCATGAAGGAGTCTGTGGAGGACACCATGCATGGAGAGCCACAGCTTACAAGATCTTGAGGGCCGGATATTATTGGCCGAAACTATTTTCAGACGTCAATGCCAAAGTGTGTTCCTGCAACCCGTGTCAAATATTCGCTGGTAAACAGAAAATCCCTGCATTACCACTCGTTCCGGTCAAAACTGAAGCCCCATTTCAACAATAGGGACTAGATTTCATAGGGTAAATGAATCCCCATTCCAGTGCTCAACATAAGTGGATCTTAATAGCCACATATTATTTTACAAAGTGGGTGGAAGCCATTCCAACCAAAAGGGCAACAGACTCGATGGTGATCGACTTCTTGGAAGATAATATCCTATCAAGATTCGGGTGTCCCCGAAATATTGTTACCGACAATGCCCAGGATTTCAAGTCCATGGCTATGATCAGTTTTTGTCAGAAGTACAATCTTGTTCTCAGCCATTCCACTGCTTATTACCCCCAGGGAAATGGGTTGGCCGAATCATCCAACAAGAGCCTGGTAAACATAATCAAGAAAATACTGGATGAAAATAAAAGGTCCTGGCATGTGCACTTGAAGTACGCATTGTGGGAAAACTGCATTAGCACCAAAAGTTCTATCGACATTTTGTCGTTTCAAATGGTCTATGGCACAGATGTTGTTCTACCTACAAACCTAGCATTACCAGTGATGAAGTTATGGCAGGATCAAAACGAAGAACCAAATCATGTAACCAAGAGAATTAACCAGTTGATCGAGCTTCAACAACATAGAGTGGAGGTTGATGAGAAAATGCAGAACTACTAGGATGAGATGAAAGCTTTGTTTGATCTCAAGGCAAAAGATAGGGTATTCCTTCCAGGTGACTTGGTACTGAGATGGAATGCAAGAAATGAGGAAGCCGCGAAACATGGTAAATTTGACCACCTCTGGTATGGACCATTCAGGGTCTCTGCCCCAGAGGGGAAGAATTCTTACCTATTGGAGAACATTGACAAAGAAGTCCTCGGCGCCCCTGTCAACGAGCAATATCTGAAACATTACATGACATAACAGTAAAAAAAAAAAAAATTGTAAATAAATAAATTTCATTTTTGTACATACAGATATTTTCATTTTAACATTTACTTTTAATTTTCGGTTTTTGTTCCTAAACTCTAGACTCATTTCTAATAAGATTCGCATTTTCTTTTTACAGAATTCCAGCTGCAGACGAAACTAGCAGGAAAAGTAATTTGCAGGTTGGTGTCAGAAATAGAACGACATAAAACAGGTGATACCTAAAATAGTTTCTTATTGCGCAAAGAAAATGAAATAAAAATGTAAAAAAGAAACTTTCTCAAAAATATATGTTATGAAAGACTGTTAAGGGAAATCAAGGTAGCATCTTTCAAACTGCAATAAAAACATTGTTAGTCAGCGTGATCATTGCTTGGTTTGGTAATTTTGTTTTAAAATAAATTGAATGATACACTAAATAAAAAATGGTCAGTCGAAATAAACTATCCCCAAAGTTATTTACAAGAGTCAGTCTCAAGTTGTTTTGACCTCCATATTTTCAATCAACAAATCGCTGCCTGGCCCCATGTATGTCTCCGGGCCTAACTTTTGACCAGTACCCACCCTTTTGTTCTATCACAAGGGGATAAAAGTATTTCATTTTAAACCTCGAGGGTTTCGAAATAGACCTTGATAGGAAAGCTGGTCTTCACAACTACTTAATCTCCTACTAAGTGAAGGAACGTTTAGAGCAATCCTAACTTTCCTAGGTTTTTCAACAGTTTCGAAATAATCAAAGCTTGCTCGAACAAGATGCCCCTTAAAAAAATATTATTTTCCCCTGTCTCCCTAAGAACGAAGGTGTTGTGAAGGTCAAAGGAAGATTGATACCGAGTAATCAAAATAAGTTGACAAACCTCTAATACAAAATATTACATAGATATCATCCCTGATACAAACTGATTGCCCCCATCTTCATGCTTTAAAAGTAAATTATAAGACAGGTGGTGAAAGGAAATTCAGAAATGATTTCCCCCACTTAGTCCATGAAGACGTTGAAAGGAAATTTAGAAATGATTTCCCTCGTCTCAGCGTTTAAACGCATAAATATTTTCTGAAGAGGTGAAAGGAAATTCCATAAAAAGGGGTCAGACAACTTCACTGGGGTACTGAACAGGCTCGCTGGCAGTGAAGAAATGTCTAAGATATATGTAAGGCTATTATACATGAAAATCACTCTACTCTAGAAACCAATTCTTTCTAGAAACCTAATCAACACCAGAAATTCAGACAGGACTCCCCGATTTAAAAATATATAATCTCATTCTTTTGATGCAAGTTGAGAGTCACAAGATCTGTTGAATCTCTTAGGGTCGTTTTGACTGTCTTAAAACATACCCAAAGTTAGTAGTGGGAAAGGGAAAACTGTGAAAGGGGACTACAACTGTGTTTAGAAAGAGTATCTGATTTTGAAAAAAAAAAACCTCGAGGTAAAAAGCAGAATCTTCCCTCCCCTTTTGATCCTTTTTCCTTGGAATCATTCTGCCGGTTTGAGTTTCTGACTCCATTTACCCAATATTGGCATGTGGTCTACTGTTCTTCCCGCCTCACAGGAAGGTGGGATCCCTAGTTGGAGCCTATGTTGGAGCCGCCCTTGTTTTAGTTTTACCCTTCACAATTTTCAATTTTTGATACTTGAAATCTAAAGATGGCCTTTTGATTTTGTCCCCTCTCGAAGCTTTGAAAGCTCTGCAACTTTGTCTAAGGAGCAGCGATGTGTTTTCTACCCTCAAAACAAATCCTCTTTTGTAAGCATGTTCACGCTTTTTGTTTTATTTCGGGACCTCGTAGGTCAGATACTTTAATCTTTGAGTTCACACGTCCCGAGTCGTGAAACTGCGAAATCATTTTAAATTTTCACTTAAGATATTAACCAGGGTCAAATCTTTTAACTCGGTGATTAGAAGTCGTCAGGGTTTCACGCCTCGGCGTTCGCCAAGTTTGAATTTTTATGTTTACGGCTCCGAGAGCCGAGAACACGAGGTTCTTTCGGGCTAACCCTGGTCAAGGATTAGAGGCAAAAGGGATAACCATGGTTAAGTCTATTCTCGACGTTTTGCCACTCGGCACTATATTTTAGAAAGTTACGACGTTTAAAACCCCGACTCATGAAGTCACAACGTAATTATAGCACGATTAATTAACTGCCTAATCTAAGTTTTTCTTCCCCCTAATTTAGTCTTAATTATCGCCATCTCGCAGTTTCGCGACTCGACGTACTAACATCCCAGAAACTTGTCTTCGAAGTTCCAAGTCACGATATGGAGAATAAAATGATTATGAAATTAATGATACTCCAAATCTCGATTACTTTCCTAATTAAACCAAAATCGGCTCTCGCAGTCTCGCGAGTTGAAGATTCAAAATCATAAAAGGAAATTCATGATGCAGCGAACAACGAGAAAGTTATTAACGTTGCTAAGTTTTGAGGATTTAAAATAATGCGAGATATGTCCCATGCATCGAGGTTTTCACATTTCCCGAGGTAGGTACTTTCTCTCCATACCCTTACTGCTTGTCAAACCGCCACACATTGATGACATTAATAAAGAATTAGGGTGAATCCACGAATAAATAAGATCGGATTTTACGCAATAAATTTGTTTCTAATTGCGATTTGATAGACTTATTTCAAAGAGTACAGAATTTTCAAATATATACAGGAGTTTCATTTTATTATATGAAAACATTTTTCATAAGCACGTAGAGCTCATCATTTTCCGAATGAACTAATTGCTGCATGTATATGCAGGTCTATCGTAGAAAGGCGAAAACGCAAGTTTCAGCCATGGCTCCAAGGAAAGCAACGAAGGCGGATATCGAGGTTGTAGGGCAAGTCTCGGATAATGTCTCTGACACTTCACCCCGGAGTGTTGATTCAGTCCCTAGCTGGTCGTTTGTTTAAGATATTCTACAAAGTGAGTTGGTGAATTATTCAAACTCCGACGACAATGAAAAGGATGACTTGAACACTAAATACAAGATTGTCGTTCAATCTGGAATGCACAAGGTAGCAACCAGACCACGGTTTCTTCCCTATTATGATATGATCCGATGGGCATTGGATCACATAGCCTTACCCACCAGAACTATCATGAATGACCAGTGAGTCACAGTCGGGACTTTTAGACTGAAGCACATCCAAACCATGTATAAGCTCCCGACAACATCTGAATACACATATGATGCTGAATTCTTGGAGAGATTCAAATAGAAGGAGTGCACTGAATATGACAAAACCATGCCCGGTTTGATTAAAGATTGGGTTTCGCGCGCCGCGAAGTTCAAAGAAAATGACCAGGGCATATATTCTATCTCTTCTTTGGAGCCATAGTATAAATATGTGGCCATGATGACATGTCAGCTATTTGGGAGAGAATACACCTCGCATTTCTACATCGCATGGGTGCCTTTCATATTTCAGGTTGTAAAAGGTTGCTCGTTTAATTGGGCAAAGATGCTCTCAAACAGTTTGGCCAATAGCGTCACAAAGTTTCGGAAGCAGAAGGCAAGCGGGAGACCATCCTCATTTTTCATGTCTGTGTATATCATGGACACGATATGTTCCATGACACCATTCCCTTTGATGAACTGGGCTTGGAATCTAGCCCAAGAAAAACTTGTACATGAGTATCACGACAAACTGTGGGAGAATAAAGCGGACAAATTTATTTACAAAATTTTCAACTAGGTGATGGTGCCCTTGCACATCACTATTTTTGGTATTTCGCTACCTCGTATCTCGGATAGCATTGCTGAATATCTGAGTGGTACAGCGGACTGGTACATAGAAGCAGAGTTTTCCTATTTTAGAGTGTTCAGAGCTATTGTTCCCCCGGTTGCGCTACCACTGTTCATCCCCAAGAAGTTGGCTTGTCATGAGATCACCCGACAAACAGTGATTGGTGGGGCGAGTAAAGAGCTCAAAGCATCTTTGAATAAGGTATGGCCATTTTTCCCTGTTCGTCTAAACTCTTATTCTTTATTGGATTTTGGGCATGCTAAAGCCGAGGTTGTAGCCCTGGAAGACCTGAGTTTGGTCTCCACTGAATATAAAAAACATGATCCTCAGAAAATTGTAAGCAACGATTTAGCAAATTGTGGGATGAAGAGGTTTGAACATGAGTTTTCACCCTTGGATGAAATTTTCCAAGGGGCAAGATCTTATGGGGAAGTGCTAGTTCGGATCCGATCTTTAGCACCCGAAGACATGGCCTCTGTATTAAAATTTCAGGAAAATAGACGAAAATGTCTCCCCGCTGTGTTGGGAGGTTCGACCATTGCCGAGAAAAAACAAAAGGATGTCGAAGATTCTACAGACGTAATGTCTAGCCTTGGACAACACCTGGAAGGGGAGAAAACGAGAAATCCCGAAGAAAAAGAGAAGACTCCAGACCCACCGAGGAAACAAATTCCCGAGACTGAAGGAGAAGCTCTAGGTATGCAAAAAGAGCAGAACCCTGTCAATACTCCAAAAGAGTCAGCAAGGCAAATAGGAAATCCCATCACCTCAGTCACACCCTTGCAGTCAGCATAGGGAAATGTCAGTGAGGGATGGATATTTGATGAAGAACTGAGGCCTATCAGAGCAGAAGAACTTCCTCCAAATAATTTCTTCTTTGACAAAAAGAGAAAAGCAGTGGTGAAAAGGGAGTTCTACCAGGACAAAGGATCATCTGCTAAAAAATTCAAAGTTATGACCAATGGAAAAAACAAAAAAGAATGAGGAATTCTCCATGGAGATCGCAGGAACGCTAAGAGCGTATGCATTGGTGAATCAATTCTCGATCGAGATGTTGAAAAATCATCTCAAAAGAAAGAATCGCATAATCAAGACTCTCGAGGCCAGAGTATCTTCGGCCACAGAAAGCACTAAAGGTCAGGTGAGTGGGAAAATAGAACTGGCTTGACTAGCTAATAAAAAGGAAATAGAAGTGCTCAAAGCCAAGTTGGAACAAGCACATTCAGTGATCCGAGACAGTCGGGTGCAGGCTGGTCAACAAAGGACTATGATTGCATAGCTGCAGGCTCAGGTGGAGATCATTGAAAGTAGGGTGATTGATGTCGAGGAGTTTAAATCCCGAGCGACCCAGATTCAGAGAAAGATCTCTTATGCACAGTAGAGTTTGCTCTCCAAAGTAGGAACAATCCGAGGGGATTGTCTGTTGATGCATCGGGTTTCCGAGAACCCGACTGACAGAGAAAGGGATGTAGGAGTGGCTCAGATCACCTTCTAGGAGGCGGTAATAGCCATGAATGACAGAATTTTGGCAGTCTCCCCCGGACTCACTCTCCCAGAACAAACTAGAGGTAACATTTTGTTGAAGGATTGGGAGCATAACATTGCCCTGGGCAAGGAACAAGTCCCAAAAGTGACCAATTCATTAGAAGAAGCTTTCAATTCTATAGAAGGTGAGTTGTTGGGTATGGACACTGGAGGCGATGCCGAAACTTTAATACAAATGAATGTAGAACATATCTTGCTTGATCTGAAAGAGAAGGAGGAGAGAGATTCGACAGATATCTCTCAGATAGACAGGGTGAACATGGCTCTAGCTGATAAGCATTTGATCCAACCCGATGCACAAATAAGTTCCCTCAACATCGTCGATGCACAAATGGGAGACAAGCTGCAGCAGTTAGCCCGAGAATGCTACTTCCCCGAGGCCAATTGTCAAGCGGAACCTTCGCAACTCGTATCTAAATTTGTGGAAAGATGTATTGCCTACATCGAATCTACGCGAAGATGAGCACCTAGCACCAAGTGAAGATAGAGTAAGAGAAAGGGAGCGATTGCGCCCCTCCCAGTTGTAACCGAATTTGTGTAATCGTTGAGAGTCTAACTGATCTGTAAAGTTGTATAAATATATCATAGAACGAAATAAGAAAGGTTGGACCTTTTGGTGTCGATTGTAATAGAGTTTTTTGCATTCGAGAAGTTAATATAAGCAAATCTGGAGATTCTTGATCCCGTCAAGACTGTGTTACAAGTTTGTTTCTTGTATTTCATTCCATTATTCATAATTGATGTGCTTTGTTATACTTTAGTACGACCACTAGTATAACAAAAAGATTCTGGTTTTCTGTATTTGTTTATTGTCTTTCCTCTGCACCAGCTATCAGCAGGTGTAAGACCAATCTGCACTTTTATAATTCTACGTATATTCTTTACTATGTCAGTTATTTTCTTACTAATTTCTTCTTCTATTTATATGTGAGTTTTATTTTTGATAGGAACCTTGTGTTATATGCAGCTAAATGTTTCTCTTTCACATCACACCTTTATATTAAAATATAATACAGTTACGGGAAAGAGCCTTCAATTTGCATTTCTATTTTATTCCAAAAACGTAAAATTCTCTTATTTTGACCAAATCAAGACAACATTTAATCTCTCTTTAAATCAATTTCTACTCTTATTGTTCCTCCATGACTGTCCCTGTAGCAACACAGCCTAATATCGAACCCGGACTATCGAATCAAACGCATATTTCCTTACACCTTTTTGACATAATCCTTAAAACTGCTAATAACCGGGAGGAACTTGAACGTTCATGAGCAACCATTGAACAAGATATAACTACTCAGGAACAGTTGGAAGCTAGATGATGAGAACGTAGAAATCTTCACTAGTTTCCTATACTGAAGGTTGACGTTACGCTCTCACCCATCTTTCACCTAATTTCAGATGCCTTGACACTGTACTTTTAAGCCTTAGTACGGACTCAGGAACAACATCTTTCTGGCACCGTTGCCGAGGACCGAAGTTACAAAATCTTTTCCCTGGGAAAATGACATTTATTTCGTTGAAAGTGTTACTCCTTGATAGTGAACATTGAGTACACACAATTTTAAGGCTTTTTCAATATTTCACTTGGTGACTCCACGAAAAAAAAATAAACTGGAATTCGTTAGAAGGAATACCAGACAGAACCCAGATGGTAAGTTGATTACGCCTGTTAATAATCCTGAAATTTTTTT
This sequence comes from Picea glauca, assembly GCA_000966675.3. Taxonomy (NCBI): domain Eukaryota; kingdom Viridiplantae; phylum Streptophyta; class Pinopsida; order Pinales; family Pinaceae; genus Picea; species Picea glauca. The sequence goes on from JZKD02S1815614.1 coordinate 44,157, forward strand.
AAAGATTAAAAGCCATTCATAACCTTCTACTTCACGCAATCCTCTGTTTGATACCAATGATCCAATGACAAATTGTTCTGAAGTTAGGAGTGATATTCATCATACTTTCCCATCCATACACAAGGGAAAAGGTCCTTTAGAAAGTTCGTCGACAATTGAGCAGGTTAAGGCTGATTCTTCAAATAAAAAGGACTTCAGGAGAAACCCAAATCCCCAAAATCAACAGAAACAAATGAAGAACGAGGATCAAAAAATACAAGCTCCACTAAAGAATGAAAATTTTATAGGAGCAAATGACTTCCAAGATTTCAGAGAGTCAGAAGATGAAGTCGCGAATTTCGGTGATGACTGTTCGCAGCCGTATCTCACTCGTGAAGATTATGAAAAATCTTTGAACACCCCACAACTGTCTAATGAGGATGAAGAAGGTAATCACACTGATCCCTATGTATATCAACCAGAAACATAGATGATAATAGCCGAGTTTCAACCAAAGTATAATCTAAGATCCAAGAGTAAGCCTACCTCAATGAATCAACCTAAGAAAATCCTTCAAAAAGGTCAAGATTATGAACCTCCTTCGGAAAAAACCTTGTTACCCAGCAACAAAACCAAGGTAGCAAGAACTCAAGAGTCTGAGGTGAAAAAAGTTGGAACTCAAACACAAGAAGCCGAACTAGTAGATAAAGTTACATCTTCAACTAGGATCACGAGTGATAAAGTGATCCAGACAAGTAAGTCGGAAAGAAAAAATTTGGAAGTCTCAACCAAAGAAATGGATAAGGTAAACACTCCTTTCAGTTTTGAAAATGAGTTAAACAAAATTAAAATACCGATTCCTTTGGTAGAATTAGCAAAAAATCCCGCTTATCGGAAGAAAATTGCCAAAGCGATGGGTGTCTTTGAGCTAGAAAGTCAGTCTGATGTTATCAACCTCGAAGATGATAGGCCTAACATCACCTTTGGTCCTCATTTTGAAGGGTCCAAAAACAACATCACTCCTTTTTATATCACCCTGAATATACATGATCAGTTGCTACATAATTGTATGTTAGACTCTGGGGCTTCTCATAATGTTATGCCGAAAATTATAATGGAGAAGCTGGGTCTTCAGATCACGAGACCTTATGGAAATCTGTATTCCTTCGATTCAAGGACAGTTAAATGCATGGGGATGATAAAGGATTTGGTAGTTACTCTAGCTCTAGTTCGGATCCGATCTTTAGCACCTGAAGACCTGGGCTCTGTATTAAAATTTCAGGAAAATAGACGAAAATGTCTCCCCACTATGTTGGGAGGATCGACCGTTGCCGAGACAAAATAGAAGGATGTCGAAGATTCTACAGACGTAATTTCTAGCCTTGGAAAACACCTGAAATGGAAGAAAACGAGCAATCCCGAAGCAAAAGAGAAGACTCCAGACCCACCGAGGAAACATATGCCCAACACTGAAGGAGAAGCTCTAGGTATGCCAAAAGAGAAGAACCCTGTCAATACTCCAAAAGAGTCGGCAAAAAAAATAGGAAATCCCATCATCTCGGTCACACCCTTGCAGTCGGCACAGGGAAATGTCAGTGAGGGATGGATATTTGATGAAGAATTGAGGCCTATCAGAGCAGAAGAACTTCCTCCAAACAAGTTCTTCTTTGACAAAAAGAGAAAAGCGGTGGTGAAAAAGGAGTTCTACCAGGACAAAGGATCAACTGCGAAAAAATTCAAAGTTATGACCGATGGAAAAAACAAAAAAAATGAGGAATTCGCCACGGAGATCGCAGGAATGCTAGGAGCGTATGCATCGGTGAATCAATTCTCGGTCTGGATGTTGAAAAATCATCTCAAAAGAAAGAATTGCATGATCAAGACTCTCGAAGCTAGAGTAGCTTCGGCCACCAAAAGTGCTAAAGGTCAGGTGAGTGGGGAAATAGAACTGGCCCGACTAGCTGATAAAAACGAAATATAAGTGCTCAAAGACAAGTTGGAACAAGTGCATTCAGTGATCCGAGACGGTCGGGTGCAAGCTGGTCAACAGAGGACTATGATTGCAGAGCTACAGGCTCAGGTGGAGATCACTGAAAGTAGGGTGATCGATGTCGAGGAGTTTAAATCCCGAGCGACCCATATTCGGAGAAAGATCTCTTATGCACAACAGAGTTTTCTCGCCAAAGTAGGAACAATCCGAGAGGATTGTCTGTTGATGAATTGGGTTTCCAAGAACCTGACTGACAGAGAAAGAGATGTAGGAGTGGCTTAGATCACCTTCCACGAGGCGGTAATAGCCATGAATGACAGAGTTTCGGCAGTCTCCCCCGAACTCACTCTCCCAGAACAAACTAGAGGTAACATTTTGTTGAAGGATTGGGAGCATAACATTACCCTGGGCAAGGAACAAGTCCAAAAAGTGACCAATTCATTATAAGAAGCTTTCAATTCTATAGAAGGTGAGCTGTTGGGTATGGAAACTGGAGGCGATGCCGAAACTTTAATACAAATGAATGTAGAACAGATCTCGCTTGATCTGAAAGAGAAGGAGGAGAGAGATTCAGTAGATATCTCTCAGATAGACAGGGTGAACATGGCTCGAGATGATAAGCATTTGATCCAACCCAGCATGCAAATAAGTGCCCTCGACATTGTTGATGCACAAATGGGAGACAAGCTGCAGCAGTTAGCCCGAGAATGCTACTTCGTCGAGGCCAGCTTTCAAGCAAAACCTTCCCAACTCGTATCTCAATTTGTGGACAGATGTATTTCCTACACCGAATCTACGTGAAGATGAGCACCTGGCACCAAGTGAAGATAGAGTAAGAGAAAGGGAGTGATTGCGCCCCTCCCAGTTGTAACCGAATTTGTGTAACCATTGAGAGTCTAACTGATCTGTAAAGTTGTATAAATATATCACAGAACGAAATAAGCAAGGCTGGACCTTTTGGTGTCGATTGTAATAGAGTTTTTTTCATTCGAGAAGTTAATATAAGAAAATCTAGAGATTCTCGATCCCGTCAAGACTGTGTTACAAGTTTGTTTCTTGTATTTCATGTTACATTTCATTCCATTATTCATAATTGATGTTCTTTGTTATACTTTAGTACGACCACTACTATAACAAAAGGATTCTGATTTTCTGTATTTGTTTATTGTCTTTCCTCTGCACCAGCTATCAGCGGGTGTAAGACCAATCTACACTTTCAGAATTCTACGTATATTCTTTGCTATGTCAGTTATTTTCTTACTAATTTCTTCTTCTGTTTATATGTGAGTTTTCTCTTTGAMAGGAACCTTGYGTTATATGCAGCTAAATGTTTCTCTTTCACATCACACCTTTATATTAAAATATAATACAGYTACGGGAAAGAGCCTTCAATTTGCATTTCTATTTTATTCCAAAAAYGTAAAATTCTCTTATTTCGACCAAATCAAGACAACATTTAATCTCTCTTTAAATCATTTTCTACTCTTACTGTTCCTCCATGACTGTCCCTGCAGCAAAACAACCTAATATTGAACCCGGACTATCGAATAAAACACATATTGCCTTAAACCTTTTTGACATAAACCTTAAAACTGCTAATGACCGGGAAGAACTTGAACGTTCATGGGCATCCATTGAACAAGATATAACTACTCAGGAACAGTTGGAATATAGACGACGAGAACGTAGAAATCTTCCCTAGTTTCCTATACCGAAGTTTGATGTTACTCTCTCACCCATATTTCACCTACTTTCGGATTCCTTGACACTGTACTTTTAAGCCTTAGTACAGACTCAGGAACAACAGATACTTTGCTTGATAACTACCCTTGTATATTATGTATATATTTTTTATTTTTGTTTTCCTTTTAGTTTCCTTTTTTTTTTTTTTTTTTGATTTGAATTTATCAGTTTGTGTTTTTGGACATACACATACCTGTACACTGAACTATTCAGACAAAAATGACAGAAAATTTCTTTGCTGAAATAACTTTTGAAAATTTGTACAAAACATCAATGATATATTACCGAAATTGATATTTGTGTTGGAAAATTTTGTTGTTTGAAATAAGTTTACTGATTTCGATCTCTAAGCAAAGTTTGTCATGATCATCTATTATCTTTTTATGCTGTTCCGTTTCCGTAAAGGAATGACTCAGAGGATGTCTCCCTAGCTTAGGAAGTTGTTTTGTAAATAAAACATCTCTGGATCTAAATAAAGGAAAATTCTATTTTTTTTTTATGAGGTCTAAAAAATATGTTAAATTATCAAGATTTTCAACGTCACCCCGCTCAGATATATATCTATAAAAAAAAAAAAAAAAAATTATGAATAAGAGCTATGGGAATTGCTTGTAAACCCACCGGGATACTGAACAGGTCTGCTGGCAACGGGTAAATACATGCATGGTGCAAAGACAACTTTGCTGGGGTACTAAACAGGCCTGCTGGCAGCGAAGCAATGTTGGGTATATGAGAATTTGCAAAAACGAAACCTCTTTAATGTTCTTTATTTTGATCCAGAACTTCTTGGCAGGATACAGATGTCAGAGTGGGTTAAATGGCAACCCTGTCGAGGATATGGACGCCTGCTGGAAGCAGTGGCCATGCCAATAGTATTGGATATTTTATCTTTAATATTGTGACTTGCTGATCTTAAGATTGTTATTAGTTTTCATCTTTTGAAACACTGCTGGAAAAGATGGTTAATGATGATGTTTGTACGATTTTCGGTTGTTATTGTCAAGTTGAAATTATCTTTGTTGTCCTAATCTGAACTTGTTTCTTTGATAGAGATAACTGCTTCTACCAGTGTGTCGCCATTGTTGGCAGCTAACTCACTTTTCCTATCGTCGATTAAGTTGCATACACTAATGTTTTACAAACATCATTTTTTTTGTCGCAATTTTTAAATAGACGACATTTTCATTCTTGCGAAATTTACACACTTATTTTCGTTTTGTTTTCACGACTGTAAGCGTGAAAACTTCTCCTTTCGAAGTCGTATTTCGATCACTATCTGAACTATCATGATATTTTTATCGATATGCCTACAACGCTTACCTTTTGTTTATCATTACGTAGCTGGAAGGACTATCGAACTATACTCATTGGACATTCTTATATTGATTGTATGACTGGGTTTTATTGAGTTTGTAAGGCATTTAGCATTTGGATTTACACTTTATATGACTTGTCTGATCATTGATTCTATGAAAATGCATAAGGGTTATGATTAAATTTTTATATATATATGATATAATCTTTATGTTAATCTTTTCATAACTTTTGTCTTGTCAACTATATGAATATCGTTTGGCACCTTGGTTAAACTTTTGATTATATGAATTGATACATTGGCGCATAGTTGATTTTGGTTTTGATTTATAAGTCGGGTGTTTAAACACTATGGCATAATGTTTTCATGCATTGGTATACACATTTGATTTCATTAGTATTATGGATTGAACATCTATGAAAATCGGTGGTTGTACTTGGATAATGAATATTTGCATGGCAGACTCCACCACCTTCGCATGCTCGCATTTATTCCTATTCCTTTTTGCTTGTTCATTGTTGTTAAGCTCGGATAGCTTGACTCATGCGTGTGTTGGTGAATCCAAACCCTTCCCTTACCATGCGTTCGGCTCCATGGCACCAGTCGTGCAAGTCGAACCCAATGGAAACCAAGCCCTGTTAATGTTTGATAATTCCCACAGAGACCTGGAGGAAAATGGTTGGCTTCCCTTTATACAAGGATTTGAGGGTTTTAACTTTTGTGTAGCATGAAAGTTTACTGTAACCTTCGATGGTTGTCGAGACAAGGTGGGAAACATCTAGTTAGAGATCGATGAACAGTTTGTCAGCTCAGTTACGGGGTTACCTGCCTCAGGACAATGTTGGTTTAAGAATTGCAAGGTTGAGGAAGTGCCATGGACATTGTTGTTTCAATCGCACAAAGTCACCTCTTGTGACAGAGGTATGCCCATATCTATGTTCAAACCACGATGGCACAACTTATTAATGCTAGTCAAGCAGTTTGTGACCTGTGAAGGTCGATACGGACTTGTGTTCCTATACCACCTGCGTCTGCTGATGATTTTTATAGGGTATCCTCTAAACATGCCTTTCTACTTTCATCGTTCCTTGTATAAGATGTCGGAAAAGATATAAAAGGCAGTAGGCTGACAACAGCCTGTTCCACCATGGGCTTATTAAGCTCATCATTGTTTATCATTTGAGTTTGCATGGTGATAATTGGAGGGCTTTCATCGCCCGTAATGGCTTTGAAGACACCGACCCTGTACAGGTTAATAAACCTGTGGTAATTCAAACCAAGGTTGAACCGTTTTTTCCCTTACATCTCCTACTGCCTAAACCCTCGGCCGACCCTAGTGGTGGCTTACCCAACACTGTAAATAAGAGTGCAGAAGCTATTAAGAAGCCTATGAGTAAAAAACCCAAGGTAAACCTTACTGCTAATGCCAAAGGGAAAAGGAATGCCCGACTCATTTCGAGAATGGCCATAAACAAACCAAAACCCTCTGTCGAGTCTAACCCTATCATCCTGAGTGAGGACTCTGATTTTGATATTGAGTGTTTTCTGGCCAGCGAGTACCCCTACTTGCAAGGTTTATGTCCCGGTCCCCCTTATGATTTTGTATCAAACCTTTCCCCTTGCCTAAAGAACGACCCTGACTACCCAAGTATTAAATTGCCTCGTGAAACCCTCGATCATTTGGCCAAACCCTCGCCTTCTCTGTCTAAACCCACACAGTCACCCTGTGACCAATGCGATTCATGGTTAGAACGCTATTAAATTGATGTTCCTATACTCCAATTGAAGATTCAATCACTAGAATATCAAATTGTAGTGCTAACCAGTCAAAAAGCCAAGCTCCAAGCAACAGATAAAAATCAAAAGACAACCGGCTCCATCCTGTTCAAAAACGTGGAATCAGCCACAGCCGTTGTCAATTCTAAATTGGCATAATCAAGTAGCCTCATCGCTATACAGGTATGGTTTTGACATCATTTTTATTTTGTAAATAATATAGGTTGATATAATGATTTGAATTCAGTTTTAAATAACTCTGTTTACATCTTTAATGACTCTGTTATAATGCGTGCATTCTATATATAGATTTTCTTTGAATAAAAAGAAATTTCGATTCGATATATGATCTGATCATTCCTAGTATAGCAATTGATAGATTTTTATTGGATTTGAGTGACCTTCGTTTGGATTTGATTGATTGGTTTGCTTTATTGAGTTAACGAAATTAATAGTTTGTCTTCGACTGGATTGGTTTGTATCTGATTTGAAAAGGAAGTTTTTCATACTCAGTTTAGAACACAATCATGTTCGGATTTGATTTGTTATGATCCATATGTTGTGGTTGGTAAACGATTTGATTGATTTTGGTTGTTATGATATGCTTTGTCTTACAATTTTCAAAATTGAGATATTTCTCTATTCAATTTTAATTTGGGAAACCAACTACTCTGTTTTTATAAAAAAAAATATGTTCATTTAAGTCTGTGCAGGTGTGCCCGAATCATGGAATGGATTCGATTCGTGACGACTATGCTAAAACCCATCTAATTGATTTGTTTGATTGGAATGATTTCGTTTTGATCAAAGTCAATCAACCATGTTTGCCCAAATTGGCCATAACAAATTATGAATTCTATTGCCGATCAATCAAGCCTCTTATGATCTTATTTTAAATTGATTTTCGCTCCAAGTTTAAATTGATCTATTTGTGGCATGAACTGTTTGCTGTATCAACTCAGTCATAACGATTGGAATGATCTTTTCGAAGTCATGTTCCCTGTTGACAAGGTCGCGTAATAGTTTCTTTCCATTTGTTTTGATTATAATCATTTCAATTGATATCAAAACGATTTCACAACTATTGATTTTGATTGGTTATGAAACGGATTGATTGACTGTGTTATTTTTACCAAATCCGGTTTCGATTCATTTGAATGTAATTGATCTTTCTTACCCTAGTTTGCAAAAATGAATGATTGGATATCTCATACGCATTCTGTTACACCTTGTTACGTTTTCGTGTGTTGTGTCAATACAGCCATAATGAATTGCAAACGATCTTGTTCAATTCGATCATATCTCCTATTGGTAAAACGACATAACAAATGCATAATATTTGTTTTTATTGATTGTATTTGATATCAAACGATTTCTCGACTGTTTGATTATGATTCTTTTAGACCCGATTCTATGGTGATTAGACGAACAAAGTTGAATGATTTTATGATTCTGTTTTGATTTCAAATGGTTTATCAAGCTCCAATTGAATAAATCGTTTTCAAATAGCTATTGGATAATAATTGAATCAAATCTCCTTAAAATATTTTCAATTAATTTCAATTCTGATTCTGTATCTTTATTTAGACTAGTTACAGAATCAGAGGATTCTGTAGCTAGTCCATAGAATTAAATTTTCTATCATTTATTAATAAAAGATCCTTCTAATTTGTTCATTTTTGGTCCTTTTCAGGTGAATTCAAATTGTATGGGATTTGATGGACAGTTTAGAGGATATTTGGATGTTTTAGTTTCATTTTAATTTCCTAGTTTATACAACTTTGGGATATCTCCCAGATTTTATGTAAACAATTTTGTAACTTCCACAGGGAGGTTTTACCCTGTGGAAAACCTTTAAATACTTATTATTTTTGTAATAAGGATCATCCTCGATTGTGGGAGAACCAAGATAATGGATATCTAATAGAGACTGGGACAAAAATTGATGTTTTTCTACAACTTTAGCTTTCATAATATCAATCTTTTGTTTCATGTTTATGTTTATCAATTTGCATTTGATTAATGACTACTTTAGCTATCTTAGTCTCTTGCAAAGTGATATGATTTAAATGATGCATATCTAATTTCTTTCAATATTTAAAAAACATAGCAATTACTTGATTCAGTTTATGAATGATAGATTTCTCTTCTTCGTCAATTGGATTATTTTGTATAAGTCTTTGCATAATAGGTTTACCTCATTGTTGAGATTTATAAATCATATAATTGTTATGATTTTTTATGTCTCGTTTGTCCTGTAAACAAACTTATAGAGCATTGCAGCTATCGTTTACGAGAAGCTTCTGGATTATTCGGTGCGAGTTTCCTTCCTCCGATCTGCTGGTACAATCGTCATACACAGGACAAATCTAGAGCGTATTTCCAGGTTAGTTTGTGATTATTTTCATTGATTTGATTAGATATATTTGTAGTTCAGTTCAGTGATTTAGTATAGTGTAGCTTTCTGTTTTATTTCTTTTTCATAAAGCTAAAAAAAATCAAAAATTATTTTTTACTCTTTTAGGGCAGAATGCAAATGATTTTTTCAGGTTTTAATTAAATCTATAAATTGTCAATATTGTACATTTTGTGAATAAGTTATATTGTAGTTAGTAGTTAGATAGATAGTTAATTAGAGTTAGTATAGTAGTAATTAGTAGATTATATATAAAAGTTAGATTAGTTTAGTTTGTTTAATAGTTAGTTTTAATTAGGTTAGTTTATTAGTTTGTTTTATTTATTGTTAGTTAGTTTAATTTGTTTTATTTAGTTTTAGTGAGATTAGTTAGTTTAGATTAGTTCTCTCTTTGGTTTTCTTAGGACCTTAGATCGGCTAACGGAGCCGCTAAACCCGTCAGGGTGGTTCATCCCAAATGACTTGGGTTATTAGACAACCCCGGACCGGTTCCACTCTGCTAGTTGACGGACGATCAATCTTGCCCGTCAACATTACGTTAGCAACCTGCTTAACTGACTTATGCCTTGGTGCAAGTTCCCACACAGTTTTACCCATGGGTGTACCCTCTAAGGAGCTCAAGTGAGTTTGACCAACGTCTAACCTAGGTACAACAAAGGCTCCCCTTCACCGTCACCTTGTGTATCAACCTTACAGATATAGGCCACTAAGGTTATGAACTTGCAGTCAACCTCTAGGCAGGTACAATTGACAGTTAGTAAGGAACATATGGGAAGGATAACAAGTCTGAAATTCTTCAAGAGAAATCAAGACAAGTGGACCAGAATACTACTAAGAACCCCGAATAGATCTGGGATTCACAAAGCTTCAAGACCAAATGAAACCAATCATTTCTCAGGAAGAATCCCTGATATACAATATTTCCACTACGTGGGTTAAGCTTCAGAGGGGAAATATCTATTTCTCGCTCACACAGGACCTCATAGGTAAACCCTATGTGAGAGTGGGATCCTGACTATGCTTATATGAACAATTGGATTTACCGTTCCCTAGCACATGATTCTATGTTGTCTGATGGATTTGGAAATTTATCCTCACAACCTATTCCAAATCCCTACACTTTAAGCTAATGTAGGTTCGCTACAAGATAATATAAAAGTGTTTGATCAATTTTATATGCACTTCATTTTAGGGATTTTTTTTACTCAATGGTGCAAAAGTGAAACTTATGATGTTTTAGACTCGACTCCAAAAGAATGAGAGTAATGTGATGCAAATATTTTTCTTCAATGAATCCTACATATGGGATGGAGAAGAGGTTCAACTTTCTTAAAAAAAACACCCAATTCCCAAACACAATTTTCTAAATGCAATCTACTACACTACCCAAAATCAAGGACACAAATATCTTCTTTTTTTTATTCTAAAATATAGAAAACATGAATTCTTCAATGCTTCATTAATTTCAATCAAAATGAAAGAGTCGAATGTAGATACAAAATACATGAAGCAAAACGATTTCAAACAAAGAATGCACTCATAGTCTAACGAGATATGAAATAAGAAAGTATGATAACTCACTCAATCAAGGACTTGACAATCGACAAGAATTCAAGGAATACAAGAAAGTTCAGAGAATAATCCAAAAAATGATAGTGGGAAAGAGAAATCACTCAAATGTATTGACATAACAAGAAATAAGAAAGAGCGAACCAAGATAGGTTGTGGTAAGCATAAAGTCTCAAATCATTCAAAGAGGAAAGATTTGAAAACTAACCTAAGACCAACACACCTTTATAGACCTTTTCAATCAGTCAAATAACCAGAAACTTTGCAAGACTCAAACCAAACCAAGAAAAACAAGGTGAATCAATATCGCAATTTGGAAAAGGTTGCAAGTTAAAACAAGACAATGAAAAGAGTCATAAGGAGCCATAGACTCAACCTAAACAAAGTCACAAGAAAAGGTACAAACTCTAGGAAAAATACCTCCAACAAAGGGATGAGCGAAACAAGGTATTATCTCCTGGATTTGCTAAAAGAGAGAGATCAACGCTCCTTAAGAAAAGATATAGAGCTCTATAGAGTTCCCTAAGAGACCACCAAGGAGTGTTGATCAGATAACCAACACCCTGGTAGCCACTCTAAGGGAGCGCTAGTCCTGTAGATGCTTGAAAATAAGAGTAAAAAAGAAAAAATTCAATAGAGAATGGCTTGGTAACTATGATTATTGCTTGATGAAACATAGGGAAGAGGGAAGGCTAAAACAAAATCAACCAAAGAAAATCAAACTAGGAAAAGGTTCAAATGATCCAAGGAAAGACAAGTCAATTTCCTTCCCCAGTGGAGTCGCCAATTTCTATTACAAAATAATTCCCCTATGGATAGATGAATCTCCCCTTGTAGTAATGAACCTTAATACCCAAACATAAAAACATAATTGGACACTAACATCCCTTTGAATTTATTTTAACTAATCAGAAAGAGAGAGAAGGACAAAAGGTGTGATGTACCTAGTTTCAAAGTTTGTCCTCATTGCTTCCAATGTGAGCTTGATCTCCAAAATCCTTGGTGCAAATTGATACCTTCAATGCAATAGACAACAAAGAGAAACAAAGAAATCCTACTCTATAGATTATATCAAACAAATTCATCTGCAAATATTGAAGAAACAATAGACAAGCACATGCAAGAATACAAAATCTTGAAGGAAATAGGCCAAGCATATTAAAATGAAAATCCAAAAAGAATACTTACAAACATGGATGATGATGCAACACTCCTCCAAGATCTCCACGTTGAGACCCTTGCATGAATACCAAGATCATAAATTTATATATCTGTATCTCCTCTGTTATCTGTGAGTAAATTGTTCGGATGAAGAAACAATTTACAAAGGTAACCTACAAACCAACTTTAAGATTGGAAACTAGCCTTTCCAATCTAGAGAGGGCTATCTATAAGACTTGATGTCTGATAGACATATTGATTTTGAATTGATGGCTAGATTTAGTTGTTTGAGATATGTTTTTCAAGGTTTGTTGGCAAAGAGGTATAGTATCTCTAGGGCTATGGAGTCAACCCCTGAAAACAAAAGAAAACAATGCTTGGTAGGTAGAAATACTCAAAGGAACAAAGGATAAAGAAGGTAATGAATTTTAGTTTTGAATTTTATTATGTAGGGTGAAATAAGAACATAAACACATAACAGAATTAGAGCATCATAAAGGATGAATTATGACCTTAGTTAAGAAGATAAACAAAATTTAAATCAGTTAAGTGTAGAGCACCATTAGATGAATTCTAGACCTTTAACTTGTCAATTTAAAGAGAGGAAAAATGAAGATGAAAGTAAGTACACAAGGAATACATAAAAAGAAGAGTACAATCTTTAGATCACCACCCTTAGAATATTTTTCATAAGGAGTTCAAGACCTACATTTGTATTTCAATTAGATTCATAAAATTACATTGAAGATCAGAATGTCTATGCTTCTGACAATAATTTCTTTACAACACAATAGTCAACATATATGGAAATCTAAGGCTACACTTAGCTATTAGGGTTTGGACTACTACATCCTAGCGTCATGGATATGGTTTCTTTCAAAGAGAAAAAAAACCTCTACAAGATTTACCAAAAATAGAAAATTCGATTTGGTAATCATAATATAACCAAAACATCATTTACAATCATATATCCTTGAGAAAAATTCAACCATGTGGTTTTGATGAGTCATGAGGTCCATCTAGGGGGTACCTCGAGTCATCATGTGCACTACTCGACAACCCTGTCACCCTTGCATAGCGAATTCTAGTTACTGTTGTGCAAGTTCTAGCTACAACATTTGCGTAGGGAATTTGTGTAGAGAATCTTCATGCTAAGGTTGCTCGTGTGAATCCAGATGGAAACAAAGGCTGGGAACATTCAACTTGTCCTTAGCTTCTTTATCTAATTTCACTTGTAGCCATAAGGTCCTATTTACCTTTCTCAATGACAAGTCCCGTCTCTTTAAATTTCCCACCTACCTAAAAAAAGTTGCATTCCTCTTCAACTTTGACAGAGAATTAGAAATGATTGCACATGCATTGTCTATGGCTAGTCTGCATTCCTTTTAATGATTCATGATCCCTTCCTCTGATATTCTCATTTCTTCCTTGAGCTTGATGATCTAGTCTTGAGCTTCTCTTAGCTTCTTATTCAGCCATTTTATTTTATTTTCTCCTTCTGTGGGTGAAGTAGGAGATTTCTGACTTGCTTATTGTTTTCCTTGTATGTCTGGACTACTCTTCCTAGTTGACGACCTTGTCAGAGGTGATGTGGGTTTGGCTACAACTATAGTCTTAAGCCCTTTCCTGATCTTCCTTCCCTTTGTCATTTCTTGCATAGGACTTTATGTACTCTATGGTTTTTTCTCTTTAGGAGTCTTCTATGTTAGTTTATTTTTCAATTCTCTATTGTCCTGGTAGAGTTGGGCTATAATATGTTGATATTTATTGAGTTGTTACTGCATCTCTGATCAGAATCTGGACCAGGGGTCTAAAATTTGCTCAAATTTCAAAGTGCTCAGAATGCGACAAAAATGGTGCCATTGCGTCTGTCTCGTTCTCCTGATTCCGACGGTATATTTACTTTCACAAACGGAGTCCGTATGGAGAAGTTATCGCGATCTGTTCGAATCGCCAAACAGTAAAAATTTTGATGCTGACTGGGTAGGCCGTACTGCTGATGTGGAAGAGGCTGTACAAGCTGACTGGGAATCCGTACATGCTGACGTGGCTTGATGGTATGACCCACATGTGTCAGGTGACGTGGAAATCGGTGATTGGTTACAACTGGACGAATTGGATGGTGACACGTGGCATATTTTTGGCAAGTTGAAAGGTGCCATGTGGCCCAATGAAGGGCTGCCACGTGGCACCCATTGTTTGGCTGTTGGTGTTTTGTTTGGGTTATTAAAATTATGTGGAGGCCGCGGGGTTCGACCCCCGGACCTCCCCCTCCATACATCGTTCCAATGAAACCGTGCTAACCAATATGCCGCTGCTTCTTACTTGTATAGGATATGGTTTTAAAAGCATTTGAAGTTGCATTGTTTAATTTAATGCGTGGGGGTAGGGCTGGGGCTAAGCCCCAGCCCCCAGTTCTTATTGCACGCATATGACTCTGTTGTCCGATGGTTATTTACGTGCGGGAATTTTCGGGTTATATAACACACGGTTCCATTTTTCAATATGTATATGACCCTTACATATATATATATATATATATATATATATATATATATATATATGTACGTGCGCGGTGAATTGGGTTTTAAAACATTTCAACCCACGGTTCTATTATATGACACATATAATTATATGCACGGGGTGTTTAAACATTAGAACCACGATTGAACCGCATACACATATGACCATGTAAATGTATTTGCGCGGGACCCAAAGTTTGGGCATTATATGTGTTATATATATATATTGGTATGCGTGGGGTTTGAAACCACGACCCGCGTGGTAACTGTGGCGCAGATTTTATTTTTGGTTTATTCATTTGGTTTTTCAAATGGTGAACACCCACGTGCGTGGACACTTGGCAAGCCCAAGTTCACTCATTCAGTTAGCCCTTTTATGCGCGGGAACTTGGCCACATGGCCTCATGCGCCCATTACTTCCGTGATTCGGGGGCTTAGTTCTCCTAACGGTTTGACATTTTGGCACGTTTTGCGGGATGCGTATGTGTGCTGGGTTTATGCACACGAAAACGCAGAGAGCTAGGTTGACTTTTCCACAGGTGCAATATGGCGAGCCTGTAACAGAGCTTGGGGAAAGGGAAAATGGCAGCAAGCATAACTTGATGAGTTTTTGACCAAATCAGGAGCCGTAAAAGCCCAGCTAGGGGTTTTTGGACATTCTAAGTCCATTGGAACCCTTTTCACAGGCATTTGAAGAGCCCATTTGCAGTTTTTTCACATTTGAAGTTTGGGAAAGCTTCAGGAGCCTTAAAGCCCTCATTGTTTGAGGCATTGCTTTGATGAGCACATAACCATTTTCTGAGACTGAATAGTCATTCTTGACTGTTTATTATTCTATGAACTCATTGGGATAGGTTTCAGATCCATTAGAGGACTTCTACAGGTATTTTTACTCCATTGAAGCTCAGGGAAGCTTGGAGGTCACATGTAGAAGAGGTCATTGCTGGATGAGCCATTGTCCATTTGCAGAGTTTTAACAGTCATTTTTGGGGTTTTTATGTATTCTGAATCCAATGGTATAGTCTGTAAATCCATTGGAGTTGAGAAGCAACTTGTAAAGATCATTTTACAAACTAATCCCAAAGAGACAAGGCCATTGAAGGAGGCTCAAGGAGATGTAGCCCAGAGAGGGGTGAACTCCTTTATCATCTTGGTATTGCTGTGATTTTTATGTGTTATTTGCTGCATTTGAGTTTGCTGTGTATTTGTTTATAACACATATTCAAGCATTT
>JZKD02S1815614.1:59869-87400 GCA_000966675.3 Picea glauca
AAGCAACTTGTAAAGATCATTTTACAAACTAATCCCAAAGAGACAAGGCCATTGAAGGAGGCTCAAGGAGATGTAGCCCAGAGAGGGGTGAACTCCTTTATCATCTTGGTATTGCTGTGATTTTTATGTGTTATTTGCTGCATTTGAGTTTGCTGTGTATTTGTTTATAACACATATTCAAGCATTTAAAAGAACCTTTCCTCTCATTTGAACATTGACAAGAAGAAGCAAGAACTAAACACATAAACCAGTTTGCACATTTTAAAACATGAAGCAAGGTCCTGTTAAGATTTATTTTATGAGGTAGAGGGTGCTTGCATAGCATAACAAGTCAGCCTTCTATTTTCAGATCAATCTCTTTGACATCTGCATATTTCTCCCCTAGTTTCACTTGGTCCTAATCAATCTCTTGGGTTGAAAATTCAACAAACTTTGTTTGAACTGTGGGTATGGGAAGCCTCCTAGAAGATGCCCTGGTGAGTAGTTTACTGGGAGCCTATGTCTCCTTAGTTTCATCAATGAATTATAGTTTTCTTATTTTCTTCAAGACTAGCCGACTGAGTGATGGATTCTCAATCTCTTTTCCTTTTCCCCTTTTAGCAACACCTCCTCCTTTTTCCCTTGAACCATGAGATGTTGATTTCTCAGTAGATAAGGGGGTATCTCTTTTAGGATCCAAGGGAATGTTTTTTTAGGTCAAGAAGGAATCCCAATCCTTGTTTAACTTTCCAATCTCTTCAACCACCAACAACTTCACCAAAGAAAAATGGAATATTCTACTCTTTAGCTGGTCATCTTTGGCTTGGACTCTGTTTTCAATTTTCCCTAGGATTGTATATAGGTATAAGGGTAAGTTTAGGGGGATTTTCCCAGTGAAATTCATCAGGAGCCTAATGTGGTATTGATATTGTTATCACATGAAATTTTCATGGGTCAATGTTTCCCCTTAAGTTTTATTTTTTCATCCTTTAGTCTTTTTTAGGTTTGTTTCTTTTGATCTTCCCCTTATGGATTTCTTAGGATAAATTAAATAAATGAAAGGTTGGAACTTGGCTCAAATATCTGACCCAAACCTATGGCTTATACCCTTGGTTCATTTTATGGTTTACACCCTTGACTCATTACATGATTTGACAACTTTCACCATCATCCCCAAGACACCACAAGCTTGAAAGGTCAATACCTCCATTCATACGATTGAACCTCTTCACCCTATCCCTTTACCCATTAGGGAGTGTTGGAAACCACCATTTTTTTCGATTTTTATCGAAGTCACCACAAAGAAATTATATCTTTATGTAGCTGCCACCACCTTTCATTTGTAAATGTTTATGTTTCCAAGTTTCAAGACGATTATTGAGTTAAGTTTACCTTATTGAGTTTTTGTGGTTTGCATTTTTGTTTGTTCTATGATTAATTCATGACTATAAGAATGAATTTAAACTTAAAAGTTGGTTTGGCTTCAAAACATTTTACCTTAAAAATATCATTTTAAAAGACACCCATATGTGATCAAATTTCAAATCTTGTGAAATGGTTGATTAGTCCATTATCAAAACTCTTGTTCTATCATGGTTGTTATGAGTTCAATTGTTTGATAGTTGATTAGGGAAATGTTTTGATGCATTAATAACCTTGATTAGTTATTGATATCCTTCTCATAAGTTTAATTTTCATATCATCTTTCATGCAAACGAGTACATGCATGCTGTACTTGTGTTTTCGCCTCACCTTTGTAACCCAAATAATTAATCAAGATATTCATTATGCGCATAGGGTTTTTCACTCTATAGGTTTGGCACTCATCGTGAGAAATAGTTTGGAGTTTTACGAACCCTCTGGTTATCGTTTTCCCCAACTCATTTTTTCGGATTATGACAACCCCCAAACTCTGCAAATTTTTGTGCCATTACATTTCACACAAAATTTTCTCTTATACTCATCTTCTGGAAATGAAACCCACACTCTGTGATGTCTATTGTATCCTTTTCACAGTGGAAATGGCACATATGATGCGAATCCAACCAAATGACTCTAAGTGTTTTTTGTTTTAAAACCCATAATTGCTTACCTGAAACACATTTTTGCGGGAAGATTTCTAAGCAAACGATTATGAATTTGTCCAAACCCATTTCGGAAATGGGGTCATTTACTTTCCACACAGGTAGTTTGTTCAAGAACCACACAGTTTCAGAGATACATATCATTCATTGGAAGGAAAAATATCATAATTTTTTTGCGGCTGAGGTAAGCAATTTTGTTTGTTTTTCTTAGAGATTAAAGCTTGTTATTTGTTTTGATGGGTTCCAAGTTATATATTCCCTTATTGTATTTATGAGTCTATAGAAAATTTCTAAGATTTATCAAAGACAAAAGGTAAATCCCATGTCAAGCCTCTTTTTTTTTTACCATGGTCTAATTTGAATTCTTGTGCTATCGCATCTATCTAAGGTTGGGGATACATGGGAATATTTCTTGTTTCAAAATGATTTTACCCTACCTGAGACTACAGTATAATTGCCTCTCCATCTCAATAAAAACCCCAAATCCTGCATTTCTAACCCTACTGTTGAAAACCTATGTGTTGATCCACAAGAAGACCATGCTATCACAGATTGAACCTCTGCTGTTGTTTGAAACCCATTGGGTGAAATCCAGGGTCAGAGTTCATGATGCAGGAGCATCATGAAAATCTCAAAGCATGTGACTAAGCCAAAGAAATAGCTAGACACGTGGAGGAAGAAAAAGAGCACGTTTTCATAAGAACTGTTTTGAATTTTGAACTTAAAAGGCATTAATGTAATAGTTAGGAAGAAGGTGTACTTTACATTTATATCTTGGAGGTTGTAAACAAATCATGAGAGATTTGCTCTCATCTGTCAATGTAAAAGGCATTTATGCATAGTTAATGAAAGTAGGTAGATTTGAATGATAGATTAGATAGTTTTAGGAATAGGAGGGAAAATGGATATAGACATCCTCGCCTTTGTATCATAGAGTGAGTTGTATCATTAGAACGTTAGCATAGAATGGAAGGAGAGAGATGTAGAGAAGAGCCCATGTACAGAAGCTTTGAATTAATATATGGAGCTTTGAATCAGACTCATAGTGTTATAATGTTTTTTGTGTATACATGCTGAATGGTATGCTGATAGTTGTTTTATTCTCTCTGTTATGCATTTGTTTTAATAATGTGTGTATGTATGATTTCATATTGAATGTTTGAAGTCTAAGAGAGAAAGAGAAATGGTTTCAATTGTTTCTCTTCCTAAGTGAGAGTTCCTGCAAGGAGTGCAGTGAAACGTCTGCAAGGAGTGCGTTGACAAAGGTTCAAGGTTTATCTCTGAAAGCTTAGGAGGGATACTGTTGTTCTCATTCCAACAGAAGTGTAGTGAAGCCCAAAAGTCATGCAAGGTGTGCACAGGCTGGTTGAAAGATTAGAACTTATCAACCAAGGGGAGAGTTGAAGGACTGCTATTGCAGGGAGTGCATAGAGTCGAAGAAACAAATACTTAGAAGTATTTGAAAGTATGCCGCAAGGAGTGCGTGCAGGGGTCCTTTTGAGACTTGAGTTGCAAGAGAAATCTTAGAAGGGATAACACCTTTTAACACATCAAAGGAGGACGGAGATTGAAATACTTCAAAGGGACATGAGGGTCGAAGTCATCTAGTAGAAGTAAAATTTAGAAGGGAGAACATTGGCTCATTTCACAGGAGAAATGAGTGGTCGAAATTCTCTATGGAGAATTCATGAAACCACGAGGACTGTAGGATCCAGAGAAGTTGCAGGGTGGTTAGAGGCAAGCAAACTCATCACTCTAGGATCCATAATCAACGTGGACTGTTGATCGTGCTTTGCACAAGCTATCATATCATTTTGGTATTTCATGGATCTTGACGACCGAGTTGAGCACAGTGGAATGAAAGTCTTGAAGTCACAAGTTGCAACAGGAATTGGCATGAAGTTTTGAGATTTCGGCACTTCGGGTGTCAGGAAACGGAGGAGGCGGTGCTTTGGGATCGAGAGTCTCAAAAACTGAGAAGAGTGATAGGTGGCAGGAATACACGTTAGAGATCGAAAGAATTTGAGTATACAGGTGGTGTGTCCTCATCAAATAGGCAGAGTTAATCGTTATTGACTCTTTCGGGGTTCAGAGGTCAATGGACTGGGAGCCTTGCATCTGAGTTCGTGAAGTCACAAAGTCTGAAATTCTGAATTGGAGGAAAGTTTTGTTAGAAGCTAGCCTTTGCTGAATACATTTCAGTGAATTGACATTTCGGGGTTTGGCAGTAGCAGGACGAGAAACTCGACATTAGAGATCGCAAAATTGCGAGATCCGAAGTTCTGAATTAGCGAAGGGTGTGACACTATTGTGGTCAAGGAGATTTGGGTTGGTGCTTGGTGTTTGTTCACATAGGCTCAATTCATAAGGACCTTTGGAAAACATTATTGTATGTGTGTGTTTCCCTGTGGAGAACACAAAGAGTCAATCTAACTCAGGAGGGAAGATTTAGAACTATACTGCGTGGACCTCGACCTGAGGGTTTGGGGGTCTGCGTCAGTTGTGGTATCAGAGCATAGAAAGAGTTCGTTGTTTTTTGTAGAAGAGAAAAGGGGAACATTTCTTAGCCATGCCACCGAGAAGAAGAGATAGGCCAATGCCTGATCCAACAGTGGAAAGAGAAATGCACGAACTACGTGCTAGGATTGATGCCATGGATATAGCACAGAGGCGCACAGTTGACGCTGGGGATATCAGTGAGGTTGACAGTGAAAATGAAGCTGGACATGAAAAAGAAGTTGCAGTCGAGGATGCTGCGGATGAATGCCTATTCAGGGCTGTCACAAGGATAGGTGCCAGGGCAAAGATGAACATCCTAGTGTATGAGGGAAACCTGGATGTCGAAGAGCTTCTAGACTAGATTAGAACTCTGGATAAATACTCTGACTACGAATATGTCGAAGAAGATAAGAAAGTCAAACATGCCGTCACAAGACTTAAAGGGCATGCAACACTATGGTGGGATGAACTGTAGGCTGACAAACATTGCAAGGGAAAGAAGAAAATCAAGAGTTGGGATAGAATGGTTGTGAATATGAAAGCCAAATTCATACCCAAAGATTATCAAATTACTTTGTTTCAGAGAATGAAGAATTTGAGACAGAAGCTGATGTCAGTGAAAGAATACACTGAAGAGTTATACAAGATAAACATTAGAGCAGATCATTGAGAAAGAGATGATGAAAAGGTTTCCAGATACATGAATGGTCTGTGATATGACATCCAATATGAGATGAGCATGATGATCATTCGAAATGTAGAAGATGCTTATCAAATGGATTTGAAGGATGAAGAGAAGCTGAGCTAAAAGCAAGGTCAAAGAGGTTGAGATAGAAGTTAGGCCAAAGGAAAAACAATTGCCAAAGACAGAACTCAAAGACCTCAAGAAGAGGGGAAGAAACCTAAAATTTAGAATGAGAGAGGAGGAAGCTCACAGAGAGGGAAGTATGTTGATGGAAATAATTTTCCTCGAGCTAGAGGAATAGGAAGAGGCCGAGGAGGTGAAGTGAAATGTTTTGTCTGTGGGAAAAACATACATAAATCTTATGAGTTTCTAGATAGGAAGAAAGAAGGTGGTGAGACTCACATTGCCGAAGCTCAAGAATAGAATTTTGAGGCAGAATATGCTGAGGGTGAAAGATCCTTGATGATGAGGAAAGTTCTCTTAATGCCATAGAAAGAGGCAGAGAACCCATCCCAAAGGAACAGATTGTTTCAGACTACTTGCAAGACCAAAGACAGGGTATGCAAAGTCATTGTGGACAGAGGTAGCACAAAAAATGTCATTTCTACAGAGATGGTAGAAAAAATGGAGCGGGAGACTGTTGTACATCCAAGCCCACACAGAGTTTCATGGCTACAAAAAGGACATCAGGTAAATGTCACTAAACAATGTTTAGTTGAATTTAAAATAGGAGGATATAAGGATGAAATATTATGTGATGTCATTCCCATGGATGTTTTTCATCTATTACTGGGTAGACCATGGCAATATGAAAGGAATGTAGTTCATGATGGGAGAAAGGACACATATACCCTGGAGAAGAATGGGAGAATTCACATGTTGTTGCCAATTAAGGATAAAGAAGGGAAACTAGAGGTGAGAAACACTATACTTCTCATGAGTGGGAAGGAACTTCTTAATGAGGTTAAGAGGAAGGAGGACACACAATTTGTTGTGGTCAGGAAGCCTAGAATTGTTTTGACCAGTACAAGAGTGGATGATTTACCAGAAGACATCTAGGAGTTGCTGGAAGATTTTGTTGATATAGTAGTGGACGAACTACCTTGTTCATTGCCACTGATCAGGAGTATAAACCATCACATTGATCTTATACCTAGAGCCAGTTTACCAAACAAAGCAGCGTACAGGTTGACACCGTAGGAGAATGAAGAAGTCAAGATGCAGGTCCAGGATTTAATGGACAAGGGATTGATTAGAGAGAGATTGATTCCATGCGCTGTTCCAACAGTGCTCAGCCCAAAGAAAGACGAAGGCTAGAGTATGTGTACTGACTCAAGAGTGATCAATAAGATTACCATCAGATATAGATTTCCTTTGCCAAGGATGTATGACTTGATGGATTGCTTGAGTGGAGCAAGATTCTTTTCAAAAATTGATTTGAAAAGCGAGTATCATCAGATTCACATGAGAGAAGGTGATGAATGGAAGAAAACATTCAAGACGAATGAAGGGCTGTATGAATGGCTTGTTATGCCATTTGGCTTAACAAATGCACCTAGTACTTTCATGAGATTGATGAATGAAGTCCTGAAGGAGTTCATTGGGAAATTTGTTATCGTATATCTTGATGATATATTGATTTTCAGCAAGATAGAAGTAGAACACTTAAAGCATTTGGCTACAGTGATGAGGAGATTATAGCAAGAGAAACTACTGATAAATATGAGAAAATCATCATTTATGAGGACATAACTAATTTATTTGGGTTTTGTTATCTTTGCGAATGAGCTGAAGATGTATCCAGATAAGGTAGAAGCGATTAATAATTGGCCATCACCGAAAGGTGTGTTTGAAGTTCGAAGCTTCTATGGTTTAGCTAGTTTCTACAGGAAATTCATCCAAAATTTTAGTGGAATTAGCACACCAATGATGGATATGGTCAAGAAAAGACACAAATATTTTCATTGGATAGAGGAAGCAGAAAAGAGTTTCAACCTACTAAAGAAGAAGATCATGGAGCAACCAATTCTGGTTTTACTTAACTTTAGCAAGACATTCTAGGTCAAGTGTGACGTGAGTGGGTTTGCAATTGGAGAGGTCTTGAGCCAAGATGATAGAACGATTGCATACTTCAGTGAGAAATTGAATGAAGCGAAGATCAAATACTCAACATATGACAAGGAATTCTATGCAGTCATACAAGCGCTGAAGAAATGGAGACATTATTTGGTTCCTAAAGAGTTAGTTTTGTACAACGATAATCATGCTTTACAATTCGTGACTCAACANTCCAACCAAATGACTCTAAGTGTTTTTTGTTTTAAAACCCATAATTGCTTACCTGAAACACATTTTTGCGGGAAGATTTCTAAGCAAACGATTATGAATTTGTCCAAACCCATTTCGGAAATGGGGTCATTTACTTTCCACACAGGTAGTTTGTTCAAGAACCACACAGTTTCAGAGATACATATCATTCATTGGAAGGAAAAATATCATAATTTTTTTGCGGCTGAGGTAAGCAATTTTGTTTGTTTTTCTTAGAGATTAAAGCTTGTTATTTGTTTTGATGGGTTCCAAGTTATATATTCCCTTATTGTATTTATGAGTCTATAGAAAATTTCTAAGATTTATCAAAGACAAAAGGTAAATCCCATGTCAAGCCTCTTTTTTTTTTACCATGGTCTAATTTGAATTCTTGTGCTATCGCATCTATCTAAGGTTGGGGATACATGGGAATATTTCTTGTTTCAAAATGATTTTACCCTACCTGAGACTACAGTATAATTGCCTCTCCATCTCAATAAAAACCCCAAATCCTGCATTTCTAACCCTACTGTTGAAAACCTATGTGTTGATCCACAAGAAGACCATGCTATCACAGATTGAACCTCTGCTGTTGTTTGAAACCCATTGGGTGAAATCCAGGGTCAGAGTTCATGATGCAGGAGCATCATGAAAATCTCAAAGCATGTGACTAAGCCAAAGAAATAGCTAGACACGTGGAGGAAGAAAAAGAGCACGTTTTCATAAGAACTGTTTTGAATTTTGAACTTAAAAGGCATTAATGTAATAGTTAGGAAGAAGGTGTACTTTACATTTATATCTTGGAGGTTGTAAACAAATCATGAGAGATTTGCTCTCATCTGTCAATGTAAAAGGCATTTATGCATAGTTAATGAAAGTAGGTAGATTTGAATGATAGATTAGATAGTTTTAGGAATAGGAGGGAAAATGGATATAGACATCCTCGCCTTTGTATCATAGAGTGAGTTGTATCATTAGAACGTTAGCATAGAATGGAAGGAGAGAGATGTAGAGAAGAGCCCATGTACAGAAGCTTTGAATTAATATATGGAGCTTTGAATCAGACTCATAGTGTTATAATGTTTTTTGTGTATACATGCTGAATGGTATGCTGATAGTTGTTTTATTCTCTCTGTTATGCATTTGTTTTAATAATGTGTGTATGTATGATTTCATATTGAATGTTTGAAGTCTAAGAGAGAAAGAGAAATGGTTTCAATTGTTTCTCTTCCTAAGTGAGAGTTCCTGCAAGGAGTGCAGTGAAACGTCTGCAAGGAGTGCGTTGACAAAGGTTCAAGGTTTATCTCTGAAAGCTTAGGAGGGATACTGTTGTTCTCATTCCAACAGAAGTGTAGTGAAGCCCAAAAGTCATGCAAGGTGTGCACAGGCTGGTTGAAAGATTAGAACTTATCAACCAAGGGGAGAGTTGAAGGACTGCTATTGCAGGGAGTGCATAGAGTCGAAGAAACAAATACTTAGAAGTATTTGAAAGTATGCCGCAAGGAGTGCGTGCAGGGGTCCTTTTGAGACTTGAGTTGCAAGAGAAATCTTAGAAGGGATAACACCTTTTAACACATCAAAGGAGGACGGAGATTGAAATACTTCAAAGGGACATGAGGGTCGAAGTCATCTAGTAGAAGTAAAATTTAGAAGGGAGAACATTGGCTCATTTCACAGGAGAAATGAGTGGTCGAAATTCTCTATGGAGAATTCATGAAACCACGAGGACTGTAGGATCCAGAGAAGTTGCAGGGTGGTTAGAGGCAAGCAAACTCATCACTCTAGGATCCATAATCAACGTGGACTGTTGATCGTGCTTTGCACAAGCTATCATATCATTTTGGTATTTCATGGATCTTGACGACCGAGTTGAGCACAGTGGAATGAAAGTCTTGAAGTCACAAGTTGCAACAGGAATTGGCATGAAGTTTTGAGATTTCGGCACTTCGGGTGTCAGGAAACGGAGGAGGCGGTGCTTTGGGATCGAGAGTCTCAAAAACTGAGAAGAGTGATAGGTGGCAGGAATACACGTTAGAGATCGAAAGAATTTGAGTATACAGGTGGTGTGTCCTCATCAAATAGGCAGAGTTAATCGTTATTGACTCTTTCGGGGTTCAGAGGTCAATGGACTGGGAGCCTTGCATCTGAGTTCGTGAAGTCACAAAGTCTGAAATTCTGAATTGGAGGAAAGTTTTGTTAGAAGCTAGCCTTTGCTGAATACATTTCAGTGAATTGACATTTCGGGGTTTGGCAGTAGCAGGACGAGAAACTCGACATTAGAGATCGCAAAATTGCGAGATCCGAAGTTCTGAATTAGCGAAGGGTGTGACACTATTGTGGTCAAGGAGATTTGGGTTGGTGCTTGGTGTTTGTTCACATAGGCTCAATTCATAAGGACCTTTGGAAAACATTATTGTATGTGTGTGTTTCCCTGTGGAGAACACAAAGAGTCAATCTAACTCAGGAGGGAAGATTTAGAACTATACTGCGTGGACCTCGACCTGAGGGTTTGGGGGTCTGCGTCAGTTGTGGTATCAGAGCATAGAAAGAGTTCGTTGTTTTTTGTAGAAGAGAAAAGGGGAACATTTCTTAGCCATGCCACCGAGAAGAAGAGATAGGCCAATGCCTGATCCAACAGTGGAAAGAGAAATGCACGAACTACGTGCTAGGATTGATGCCATGGATATAGCACAGAGGCGCACAGTTGACGCTGGGGATATCAGTGAGGTTGACAGTGAAAATGAAGCTGGACATGAAAAAGAAGTTGCAGTCGAGGATGCTGCGGATGAATGCCTATTCAGGGCTGTCACAAGGATAGGTGCCAGGGCAAAGATGAACATCCTAGTGTATGAGGGAAACCTGGATGTCGAAGAGCTTCTAGACTAGATTAGAACTCTGGATAAATACTCTGACTACGAATATGTCGAAGAAGATAAGAAAGTCAAACATGCCATCACAAGACTTAAAGGGCATGCAACACTATGGTGGGATGAACTGTAGGCTAACAAACATTGCAAGGGAAAGAAGAAAATCAAGATTTGGGATAGAATGGTTGTGAATATGAAAGCCAAATTCATACCCAAAGATTATCAAATTACTTTGTTTCAGAGAATGAAGAATTTGAGACAGAAGTTGATGTCAGTGAAAGAATACACTGAAGAGTTCTACAAGATAAACATCGGAGCAGGTCATCGAGAAAGAGATGATGAAAAGGTTTCCAGATACATGAATGGTCTGTGATATGACATCCAAGATGAGATGAGCATGATGATCATTCGAAATGTAGAAGATGCTTATCAAATGGCTCTGAAGGATGAAGAGAAGTTGAGCTGAAAGCAAGGTCAAAGAGGCCGAGATAGAAGTTAGGCCAAAGGAAAAACAATTTCCAAAGACAAAACTCAAAGACCTCAAGAAGAGGGGAAGAAACCTAAAATTTAGAATGAGAGAGGAGGAAGCTCACAGAGAGGGAAGTATGCTGATGGAAATAATTTTCCTCGAGCTAGAGGAATAGGAAGAGGCTGAGGAGGTGAAGTGAAATGTTTTGTCTGTGGGAAAAACATACATAAATCTTATGAGTGTCTAGATAGGAAGAAAGAAGGTGGTGAGACTCACATTGCCGAAGCTCAAGAATAGAATTTTGAGGCAGAAGATGCTGAGGGTGAAAGATCCTTGATGATGAGGAAAGTTCTCTTAATGCCATAGAAAGAGGCAGAGAACCCATCCCAAAGGAACAGATTGTTTCAGACTGCTTGCAAGACCAAAGACAAGGTATGCAAAGTCATTGTGGATAGCGGTAGCACAAAAAATGTCATTTCTACAGAGATGGTAGAAAAAATGGAGCTGGAGACTGTTGTACATCCAAGCCCACACAGAGTTTCATGGCTACAAAAAGGACATTAGGTAAATGTCACTAAACAATGTTTAGTTGAATTTAAAATAGGAGGATATAACGATGAAATATTATGTGATGTCATTCCCATGGATGTTTTTCATCTATTACTGGGTAGACCATGGCAATATAAAAGGAATGTAGTTCATGATGGGAGAAAGAACACATATACCCTGGAGAAGAATGGGAGAATTCACATGCTGTTGCCAATTAAGGATAAAGAAGTGAAACTAGAGGTGAGAAACACTATACTTCTCATGAGTGGGAAGGAACTTTTTAATGAGGTTAAGAGGAAGGAGGACACACAGTTTGTTGTGGTCAGGAAGCCTAGAATTGTTTTGACTAGTACAAGAGTGGATGATTTACCAGAAGAAATCTAGGAGTTGCTGGAAGAGTTTGTTGATATAGTAGTGGACGAACTACCTTGTTCATTGCCACTGATCAGGAGTATAAACCATCACATTGATCTTATACCTAGAGCCAGTTTACCAAACAAAGCAGCGTACAGGTTGACACCGTAGGAGAATGAAGAAGTCAAGATGCAGGTCCAGGATTTAATGGACAAGGGATTGATTAGAGAGAGATTGATTCCATGCGCTGTTCCAACAGTGCTCAGCCCAAAGAAAGACGAAGGCTAGAGTATGTGTACTGACTCAAGAGTGATCAATAAGATTACCATCAGATATAGATTTCCTTTGCCAAGGATGTATGACTTGATGGATTGCTTGAGTGGAGCAAGATTCTTTTCAAAAATTGATTTGAAAAGCGAGTATCATCAGATTCACATGAGAGAAGGTGATGAATGGAAGAAAACATTCAAGACGAATGAAGGGCTGTATGAATGGCTTGTTATGCCATTTGGCTTAACAAATGCACCTAGTACTTTCATGAGATTGATGAATGAAGTCCTGAAGGAGTTCATTGGGAAATTTGTTATCGTATATCTTGATGATATATTGATTTTCAGCAAGATAGAAGTAGAACACTTAAAGCATTTGGCTACAGTGATGAGGAGATTATAGCAAGAGAAACTACTGATAAATATGAGAAAATCATCATTTATGAGGACATAACTAATTTATTTGGGTTTTGTTATCTTTGCGAATGAGCTGAAGATGTATCCAGATAAGGTAGAAGCGATTAATAATTGGCCATCACCGAAAGGTGTGTTTGAAGTTCGAAGCTTCTATGGTTTAGCTAGTTTCTACAGGAAATTCATCCAAAATTTTAGTGGAATTAGCACACCAATGATGGATATGGTCAAGAAAAGACACAAATATTTTCATTGGATAGAGGAAGCAGAAAAGAGTTTCAACCTACTAAAGAAGAAGATCATGGAGCAACCAATTCTGGTTTTACTTAACTTTAGCAAGACATTCTAGGTCAAGTGTGACGTGAGTGGGTTTGCAATTGGAGAGGTCTTGAGCCAAGATGATAGAACGATTGCATACTTCAGTGAGAAATTGAATGAAGCGAAGATCAAATACTCAACATATGACAAGGAATTCTATGCAGTCATACAAGCGCTGAAGAAATGGAGACATTATTTGGTTCCTAAAGAGTTAGTTTTGTACAACGATAATCATGCTTTACAATTCGTGACTCAACAAGAGAAGTTGAACCAAAAGCATGCTAAATGGGTTGAATACATGCATAATTTTACTTTTGTAATTAAGCATATTTCTGGAACTGCTAACAAAGTTGTTGATGCTTTGAGCAGGAAATGTTTGCTTATGTAGGAATTCAGAGTCAAAACTTTGGGTTTTGATAACCTCAAAGAAATGTACAGGGATGACCCAGATTTTAAAGAAGCGTATGAAGCATGTAAGAATCTAGTTCTTAGGGACAAAATCCAATGGATTGAATACATGATCCATGATGGATTGTTATTCAGGGGCAATCAACTATGTATTCCAAAATGCTCCATGAGGGAGAATCTGCTGAAAGAAAAACACAGTGGAGGATTGGTCGGACACTTCGGTCATGATAATACGTTCTCAAAATTGAATGGCTCATATTTTTGGCCAGGGATGAGGATAGATGTTAAGAAATTTGGGGATAGATGCAAAATTTGTCATCACACTAAAGGAAAAGGGCAGAACACAGGGTTATACCAGCCATTACCTATACCAGAAAGGTCGTGGGACACAGTGAGCATAGATTTCATATTGGGACTGCCAAGAACAAAAAAGGGTTGTGATTCGATCTTTGTGGTAGTGGATAGATTTTCAAAGATGGAACATTTCATACCATGCTAGAAAACTAGTGACACAACTCATATTGTGAACCTGTTTTTCAAAGACGTCGTCAGACTTCACGGTTTTCCAAGGAGTATTATTTTGGATCGAGATACCAAGTTTGTGGGACATTTCTAGAGGACTTTATGGAAGAAGCTAGGGACAAGTTTGTCTTTTATCTTAGCTTATCATCCTCAGATGGATGGGCAAACAAAATTTGTGAACAGGAGCTTAGGAGATTTGTTGAGGATATTATTGACTGAACACCACAGTCAATGGGATCATATTTTTCCACAGGTGGAATTTTATAATAAGGATTCGATCAATAGAAACACATGGAAAAGTCCATTACAAATTGTATATGGAATGAATCCAAGGGGAGTTTCTGAATTGAAAGATTTGAAAAAAAATGAATTCAAGAGCACTAGTGCATAGGACTTTGCAGAAGCGATGAAGGAGCTTCACAGTCGAGTCAAGGAGCGATTGCAGAGTTCAAATCAAGAATACAAGTGCAGAGTAGATCAACACAGGCGAGAAATTCAATTTGAAGTTGATTATTTGGTTCTTCCACATATAAGGAATGAAAGGTTCCCAAGGGGAGCATATAAAAAACTAGAGATGAAAAATATTGGACCATGCAGGGTCGTGAAGAAATTTAGGGCAAACGCATATGAGATTGAATTACCCGATGGGACTGGAATTTCACCAATATTCAATGTCATGGATTTGTAGCCTTACAGAGATGAAGAAGTAGGATCCAAAGATGAACAAACAGAGGTTCAGTGGACCAAACAAATGCCCGTAGCTTGAAAGCCACAGATGGAAAAAATAATTTACAAGAGAGTCAACAAGAAGACCAGGAGAAAAGAGTATTTTGAATACTTGGTCAAGTGGAAGAGACATCCAGTTGAAGATGCCAGTTGGGAAGATGAAGTAGAAATTCAGAAGCATGGACGTATCATGAAAAATCTCATGAACAGGAGTTCATGAAAATTTTCAAGCGAGGGAGTATGATGTAGGAGCATCGTGCAAAGCCCAAAGCACACGAATAAGCCAAAGAAATAGTTGGACGCATGGAGGAAGAAAAAGAGCACGTTTTCATAAGAACTGTTTTGAATTTTGAACTTAAAAGGCATTAATGTAATAGTTAGGAAGAAGACATACTTTACATTTATATCTTGGAGGTTGTAAACAAATCATGAGCGATTTTCTCTCATTTGTCAATGTAAAAGGCATTTATGCATAGTTAATGAAAGTAGGTAGATTTGAATGATAGATTAGACAGTTTTAGGAACAGGAGGGAAAATGGATATAGACACCCTCGCCTTTGTATCATAGAGGGAGTTGTATCATTAGAACATTAGCATAGAACGAAAGATGAGAGTTGTAGCAAAGAGCTGTACAGAAGAGCCCATGTACAGAAGCTTTGAATTAATATATGGATCTTTGAATGAGACTCATGGTGTTATAATGTTTTCTGTGTATACATGCTAAATGGTCTGCTGATAGTTATTTTATTCTCTTTGTTACAAATTTTCTTTAATATTGTGTGTATGTATGATTTCATATTGAATGTTTGAAGTTTGAGAGAGAATGAGAATGAGTTTCAATTGTTTCTCTTCCTGAGTGACAGTTTCTGCAAGGAGTGCAGTGAAACATCCACAAGAAGTATGTTGACAAAGGTTCAGGGTTTATCTCTAAAATCTCAGGAGGGATACCGTTGTTCTCATTCCAATAGAAGTGTAGTGAAGCCTAGAAGTCGTGCAAGGTGTGCGCAGGCTGGCTGAAAGCTTAGAAATTATCAACCAAGGGGAGAGTTGAAGGATTGTTGTTGCAGGGAGTTCACAGAGTTGAAGAATCAAATACTTAGAAGTATTTGAAAGTCCATCGCAAGGAGTGCGTGCAGGTGTCCTTTTGAGACTTGAGTTGCAAAAGAAAGATTAGAAGGGATAACACCTTTGAACACTTCAAACGAGGATGGAGATTGAAATACTTCAAAGGGAGACAAGGGTTGAAGTCATCCAGCAGAAGTAAAATTCAGAAGGGAGAACATTGGCTCATTTCACAGGAGCAACGAGTGGTCGAAATTATTTGTGGAGAATTCATAAAACCAAGAGGACTGTAGGATCAAGAGAAGTTGCAGGGTGGTTAGAGGCAGGTGAACTCATCACTCTAGGATCCAGAATCAACGTGGACCGTTGATCGTGCTTTGCACAAGCCGTCAGATCATTTTGGCAATTTGGGGATCCTGACGACAAGGAGTTGAGTGCAGTGGAATGAAATTCCTAAAGTCGTGAGTTGCGATAGGAATTGGCATGGAGTTTCAGGATTTCGACACTTTGGGTGTCGAGAAACAGAGGAGGCAATGCTTTGGGATCAAGAGTCCCAAAAAATAGGAAGAGTGGCAGGAAAAAGGAGTCCACATCAGAGATTGAAATAAGTTGAGTTAATAGGTGGCATGTCCTCATCAAATAGGTGGAGTCAATCCTTGTTGACTGTTTCAGGGTTCGGAGGTCAATACACTGGGAGCCTTGTATCCGGATTCACGAAGTCGCGAAGTTCAAAATTTGGAATCGGTGGAACATTCTGTGAGAAGCCAGCCTTTGCTAAATACATTTTGGTGAATCAACATTTCAGGGTTTGGTAGTAGCGGGTTGAGAAACTCGACATTAGAGATTATGAAATTGCAAGATCTGAAGTTTCAAATTAGCGAAGGGCACGACACTATTGTGGTCAAGGAGATTTGTGTTGTGCCTAGTGTTTGTTCACGCAGGCTCAATTCATAAGGACCTATGGAAAAAACTATTGTATGTGTGTGTTTCCATGTGGGGAACACAAAGAGTCAATCCAACTCAAGAGAGAAGATTGAGAACGATCCTACGCAGACCTCGACCTGAGCATTTGGGGGTCTGCGTCAGTTCAAGCCCATAAAATCATTGGAGGAAGTATTAGATGTATTAAAGGATAAAAGACCTCCTATTAATGAGTCAAATCAGGGTTTCATTAACAAATCAATTGTGAATAAAACCACAAGCATAAGGAATAGGATAATTGGGATTTAAATTTGGAAAACAAGAGGATTGAGTAGGTTGGTAATGTGTTTGCTAAAAACTCAACAAATTTTAACACCTTCTTAAATTCAGATGCTTCTTTGTCTAATCTATGAAACAATAAAAGTTTTTTTTACTATTTTTTTGATTTGATTCGGTTGGAAAAATAAAATAGATAGATTATTTTTTTTTTATTTTTTACTATTTTAGACTAGGTATAGAAACATGTAGCTACCTACAGAAACCTGTAGCTTATCTTTTGAAATTATTAGTTTGTATTGTTATCTAAAATTTGATTTGATTTTTTCTTTTTTAGGAAAACAACAGTTTATAATGCTATTTTCAAGGAGAAGAAATCATGGATTATATGCTCAATGGCTTACTGAATTTTCATTTTGTTTCAAAATTTTCATTTATGTCAGTATTTTTTATATAAACTCCTACAGGAATATTCCTGTTGTTATTCTATTTTTGCAAAACAAACTGATTTTAGGGATCATCCTCTATCTTGTATGATAAGAGGTAACTGATCCAAGAATGGTTTAAATAGCTGGTGTTTCTTAGTGTATAGAGGGGAATTTGTTTTGGATTATAGTAATGGACATATAATGTATGGAAGCAATATAGGAGAAAAAATTGCTTTTGGTTTTAATCCTATGTGAATTGTTAAACACTGGTCTTATTTTATTCTCATGTTACTTCTATGTATGAGATGTGATTATTAATGATTTAGTTTTAGTCTTGTCATAATATAATATTTCATATTAGCAAATATTTAAATGTTGTCCATGATCTGTTGATCTAGTTTGCGTCTGTGATCAAGCAATTATTTAATTATCTTTAAGTTTACTTATGTTATTAAATGATTCATAACATCAATGTCCAAGATTGAGATTTCTTTTGTCCTTTGCTATAGATTATCTTGAGATCACATGATATTAATTGGTTACTTTTCTGTTGTTTTAAATTCACTCCAAATGCATGCAATACTTCCTTGAATTTATTTAGGAAGATTTATATTTGTCCCTGTCATAGGTTTCCTCTTAATACAGGACAAACGGGATCTCATACAACACAGGAAAGGAACTTAGATTTGTTCATGACTGATCAGTTAGAGGTTAGTAGATGCATTGTTTTATTTTATTTAAAGTTGTTTATGAATGAAACACTGATTGCATTAATTCGCTTTGACTATTTTTGTGTCATCGTTTCAATTGTATTCATTTAATATTTATTTGTTTAATATCTTTAAAAAACCCAAAAAGAAGTGTTGCTCATATTTTATTTTGTTCATAAACTTTATCAAACAAATCATTTCACAAGATTTCATGCAAACTTTGTAAACTGTACATAAAATGTTCATAATCATTTGTATATTCACTTTATTAGATAAACATTTGTAATTATTGTGTCAATTGTTAGAATCTTTTCTTTAGTTAGTTTATCTCCTTTTTCTATCTTTAGGATCCTAGTTGGCTAACAGAGCCATTAAACCCATCAGGTTAGATCATACCAAACGTCTTGGGTTAAATATACAACACTGGACCAGATCTAACCTTCCAGTTGATGATGTGTCACTTACGCCCGTCAACAAATTACCCTAGAAGGAGGGCCGAGGTAAATTTAATGATTAATTGTTTTACCCCTCAGACTGCCATAATTCCAGATTTGTAAATTCTTGTTTTTTGTCATCTTGAAATGCACTAGAAGGCATGCCAGACTGACAAGCTAGCCTTGCAGGAGTCTTTATTTCAGATGTTTTTTAATTCCTCCTAGCTCCCCAAATCACTGTGTTGGAGCATTCTTTCCACTTCTCATTACATGATATTCCCAACGAGATAGTCTCTCTCTTGTCCAAACTCACCTTTGATGGTGGGGGGGGATGTATCTGCTAAATACCATATTAATAAGTTTTGGTGTAAATGTATCAAGCATGATATTTTAGATTTGAAGGTTTTATGCGGATTGTTTGCTTTTACTTTTAGGGGTCGGATTAAACATTGGTTTGAGTCTTTTCCAGCATATCACATTTTTKATTGGTTTCAATTTGTAGARGAATTTTTAGATGCTTTTGAAATATATTATTACAATCAATTATGTGAATAATTTCAGACTTTTCTAATCAATGACAATACATCTCCAGAAGCCTTTTTTACAAGAATCCATCATGTCTCTGTAAATTTAATCTTGATGACATGTCATTTGTATTAAATCTTCTCTATGATACTTGTGTCCCTTTCATACAGTCATATTCAATCGCGAATGATGAAGCAATTAAAAATCCTATCACTCAATTGCGAGAATACTTTTGTTCGCAGGATGAGAGGAATCCATCTGAAAATTTTGAACAAGCAAGGGAGATAGAATCTATTGAAAAAGTTCTTACTGATAATCAAATTGGTTTTTCCTCTGAATCATTGTATTTTCAGTCCTTGACCATTGTGGAAGAAGATTCGATGTTGGGTCAAGGTGAATGTCCTCATTCTTGTAACTCATGCTTTAATCAATATTTAAATTCAGGTATTGAAGAACACTTAGGTGACGAAAATCATTTTAAGAATTCTAACACTCCTATGAAACTGATTAGAGATGAAAATCTGCAATTTGAAGAAGAAACCTTAAACCTTCATCCACAAATCATACCTTATCCACATGACAGATTAGATGTTTGTTATGGAAGTTTTAAATTGTCAGAGGCAAATTTAGATGATCATATTATATTGAAAATTTATCACCCAAATAGAGTGAAAGTTTTAAGGCATGTGAAGAGGAATGTCTTGAGAATACCATTGTTAAATATCATAGCTCGAGAGATTATTTTCATATTCTCATTTATGATTCCTTTTACTCTTTATATCCTGATCTCTTCTTAGATTTTGGTGGACGTGATTCTTTATCCACTGTATCCTACTCTTTTCCGCCACAATCAGATCTTTTCGATATGCCAAGATTTGATGAAATTAATTCCAAACATAAAATTTATGAAGTCAGATTTGATGCTCTTTCACTTTCATCACTCACATGGGAAAAAGACATGTTGCGAGATGATTTTACAAGATGTATTTTTGAAAACGACAATGCACTCTCTCTTATGGAGATCAAACATTCTACATTGCATATTCTTTCTTTGGTTAGTTTGAATTCTAATGATTATGCTTCACGTTCTGAAATGATCAATCTCATCAAAGGAAGTGTTCAAACCAATGATCTTATTGATGTCACAAATCCTCTTATAATGTGTTCCCCATTGATATATCCATTTCATCAAAGTCATAGTTTTCATCCTAGTTTTTATGACATGATCTTAGAATCGCTTGAAGATTCGTATTTAAAAAATCTTCATAATAAAGATAAAGTTGTTCTTGCTTTGTTTTTACCTAAATATCTAGAAAGTAAGAATGAGATATCTCTTTTAGATCCTCCATGTGAATAAATTGATGAACACTTGGAGAATTGTCAGGAGGATGGGGTACTTCGGCCTTGGCTAATGGTTATGTCAGGTCCCCATAATCTTGACAAGTTTTCCAAAGTTACTTACGCTCTTCCATGCCATTATGACCCATATCATGACAAGATTGCAGAATGGTTGGAGGATTCATGCATCAAGAAGTTTCAAAAGAATGGTAAGGTTGTGCTTGCTTTGTTTTTAAATGATGATGATAAAGGTAAGTATGATATATTTTTGTCATTTTTCAATATACTACCATTCTTGTTAGTAATATTTGATTTTGTTTCCATTGCAGGATTGGAGTTACTCTGATGGCTACATTGGAAGCATGACTTCACTTAGTATTTTGATTTGTTTAGTAGTCAGAGTAGGTTTAGGAGTAGGTTTCCTTTAGTTTTATTTCTCACTGTTTCTCTTTGTAATAATGCAGTTAAAGAACCGAAGTGGGCACGCTAAGAGAACCATAATATGACTATTGTCAGGGAAGTCCACTTTGACCCTTTTCTCTCTACTTTTCGTTGAAAATTTCTTTTCAAAAACATAGTATCATCATGAGATTTTTAAATGAAAAGTAAAGAGATAAGTAAATCTAAACTGTCAATTCTACCCTAACCCAAGGTACCATGAGTAGGACTGAACTCATATTAATGAGGATTTTTCTATTTTATTTTTCTCTCTCAAGAGATATTTTGTGTGATGATTTCAGATCCACCCTCTTATAAATATATATATTTTTATTTTTTATTTTTATTTTGGTTCTTTTCATTTTTCTCGATTTTGATTTGTTTTTTGAATAATTATGTCAGAGTCACCATTTCATTTGTGGAAGGGAATCAAAATTCTCATTCATTAGAAAAATTTGATAACTTCCCAGGCACCTAAGTAGTAAGTGCTAAAACTCAGATCAACAAAAGTGAGTTTCTATTCAAATCAGTGTTTTTGATTTCTCCTTCAGATTACAAGTAGACACGATTGTCATAAATAAACTTCTAACGCCAGCCCTGTTTTAAGGAAAACAACTCAGTTGTACCCACCCTTCCTCGAGATGGTTTCCTAACAGAAATATAAGTGTCCAAAGTATGATGAAGGTCATCAAAAAGGAGAATGACTTTTGAATGATCAAAATCTTGATGCCAAAATATGATATTTTCAGTATCACCTTGCCCTCTTGAATATTATTAAGTTTTGCAAATTGTAAACAATTTCTAGAGGGTCGAAGGCACGATAATGTGTGGGAAGTGTATATAAACCCACTGGGACATTGAACAGGTCTTTTGGTAGTGGGTAAATGCATGCATGATACCAAGGCAGCTTCGTCGGGGTACTGAATAGGCCTACTGGCAGCAAAGCAATGCTGGCTTCAAGAATATCCTCAAGGATGTTTTTTTTTTTTTAATCAAAGTGCAAAGATGTCCCATATCATGATTGGATGACTCTTGGATGGCATATAGGTACTGTAGTGGATTAGATGACATCCCTATCGAGGCTATGGACGCCTATTGGTAGTAGTGTCCCTGTCAATGGTATCAAAGTCAACTACATAAACATCGTTATACTCGTAATCTAAGTTAGATGTCGGATTACATTTTTTAGACAGAAATACATCTGATGCTAAGCTGCGTTATTTTCCGAGTTATGATCAACATGCTTGACCTGTTGCTGATTGTTTCTAGAAATTTATTTCATCTAATCCCTTGACATAAATTTTCTGGTGATGCAGAGATAACTGCTTCACCTAGTATGTCGCTATTTTTGGCAGCCACCAATGTTTTTTGATTTTTATCGAAGTCACCACAAAGAAATTATATCTTTATGTAGCTACCACTACCTTTCATTTGTAAATGTTTATGTTTCCGAGTTTCAATGCGATTATTGGATTAAGTTTACCTTATTGAGTTTTTGTGGTTTTCATTTTTGTTTGTTCTATGTTTAATTCATGACTGTAAGCATGAATTTAAACTTAAAACTTGGTTTGGTTTCAAAACCTTTTACCTTAAAAATATCATTTTAAACACCCATATGTGATCAAATTTCAAATCTTGTGAAATGGTTGATTAGTCCATTATCGAAACTCTTGTTATATCATGGTTGTTATGAATTCAATGGTTTGATAGTTGATTGGGGAAATGTTTTGACGCATTAAGAACCTTGGTTAGTTTTTGATATCCTTCTCATAAGTTTAATTGTCATATCATCTTTCATGCAAACGAGTACATGCATGTTGTACTTGTGTTTTCGCCTCAACTTGCTAACCCAAAACATTAATGAAGATATTCATTATGCACATAAGGTTTTTCACTCTGTAGGTTTGGCACTCATCGTGAGAAATAGTTTGGAGTTTTACAAACCCTCTAGTTATTGTTTTCCCCAACTCATTTTTCCGGGTTATGACAGCACCCAAACTATGCAAATTTTTGTGCCATTACATTTCACACAAACTTTTCTCTGCTCCTTGTCTTATGGAAACAAAAACCACACTATGTGATGTCTTTTGTATCCTTTTCACATTGGCAATGGAACCTGTGATGGGAATCCAACCAAATGACTCTGAATTTTTTTTGTTTTAAAACCCGTAATTTCTTACTTGAGACATGTTTTTGCGAGAAGGTTTATGAGCAAACGGTTACAAATTTGTCCAAACCCTTTAAAAACCATTTTGGAAATGGGGTCATTTACCTTCAGCTAGGGAAGTTTGTTTAGAAACTACATAGTTTCAGAGACATGTATTTTTCTTTGGAGGGAAAAATCTCATAATTTCTTTGAGGATGAGGTAAGCGTTTTTGTTTGTTTTTCTTAGAGATTCAAGACTGTTATTGGTTTTGCTGGGTTCCAAGTTATATATTCCCTTCTTCTATTTATGATTTTGTAGAAAATTTCTAATATTTATCAAGACAGAAGGTAAATCCCATGTCAATCCTCTTTTTTTTTTTTTACCATGGTCTAATTTTAAGTCTTGTGCTATCGCATCTATCTAAGGTTGGGGATACATGGGAATATTTCTTGTTTCGAAAGGATTTTAACCTACCTTATACTGCAGTAGAATTGCCT
Source organism: Picea glauca (assembly GCA_000966675.3). Classification (NCBI taxonomy): domain Eukaryota; kingdom Viridiplantae; phylum Streptophyta; class Pinopsida; order Pinales; family Pinaceae; genus Picea; species Picea glauca. Next base: position 83,096 of record JZKD02S1815614.1, read on the forward strand.
CTCCATCTCAATAAAAAACCTAGCTCTTGCATTTCTAACCCTATTGTCAAAACGTGTTTGTTACAAGGGAAAAACTCTCTATGGCCAAGGGTAAACCACAACAGACAGGTATGACTACATAAATCAACTCAATTCCAACATATGCTATATAAACTAATGTGCAATATAAGAAAGAGGCCTACCTCGATCCAATTTTTGATGATGTTCCACCGTTGAGCACTTTGACTGAAAGCTTTATACCTGCAATAAGTTCTCAACAAACAAGCAGAGCAAGTATACAATGATAATATAAAAGGGGTTAGCACATCAGATAGAATAATCCATTAATAAACATTACAAACATGACCATGGATAATTATCATATATTTCAAAGATATCAATAGGATGGGAAAGGAGTATTTATATTAATAATTGATCAGTAGAAGTGACAATGATACACACTTCCATGTCGGCACGGTTCGAAACCAAGAAACCAAGATCCTTCCAATTGGGTCTCCACCACTTCAATCCTCCACCAAAGGAAAGCTCGTAGGAAAGAGGCAATGAGGTCCTCTCAACAATGGGGAAAGATATTGGGTGCTGAACATTGTTTTTAGACTTGAGGGACAGAGGGATGTAGAGTCAATATGAAGTAATTTCTCTAGAGTAACTTTGCTCTCAAATGTGAATACTTTCTCCTCTTTTCCATAGGTCGAAATTGTGCTCTTATAGCCTTCAGGATGCAACTAAAGGGTCGATTCGGGACATTTCCTATATATGGAAGGACAAGGATCAAATATCTTCTGTCATGACATGGAAATCCAACCTCATTTTGTATTTTCTGGCACAAATCCTGATGTACGCGGGATGTAGTGGATTAGCAAGCGTATACGCATCTTGCATAACATATAGGGAGCATATATGTGGAAAAATGTATATTTTTAGCTCTGTATTCATCAAAAGGGGATGATAAGTCTGCATAGGGAAATGGAAAAAATCCCTCTATGCAAGATAGAAATGGTGAGGAAAATCTTGCTACAATAGGTGCCCCCTAATGTGTGAGATCAGAGGAGTATCTATGATGGCTAAAATACATTATAAATAACCTAGAAGTGGAGTGGTAGAGAAATAGATGGAATAACTCAATTACTCATTACTTTATGTACTAACTTTGCATACATGGCTACCAAGAATACAATGCAGATCGATGTGGAAAATATACCAAACAAGTGTTCATGGCCATGAATAGGAAAACACAAATGTGGTTACATGCCAAAATTTGTCATAGTCACGAACAAGGCCCAGTGAAACCAGTCTCAAAATCAATCTGAAGATATTTGTATACCATAGAGTACAATCTAATATCCCATGATCACTAAAGTCAAGTAGGTATTGTTCCAATGAAGGGGAAGCAACAAATCAGGAAAATTGTGGCCACATAGTGATGTCTTCAAGTCTTCTACACTATCCGCCAAGGGTGTAAGTCTACATCATGTGAATAAATGAGTTGAGGTCAAACACAATGAGACATCATTTGATTACCAGTCATTGAGGTATACCGTTAACAAACATGAGACAACCTACCAATAATGAAAGTAGGTATCAAGGCATTGAGTACATTTCTACAAGTGTGAATAAAGGAGTTGGTGTTGAACGCTTGAGAAATCCATTTATCAGGAGACATTGATGGGTTCCCATCTATCAATGGTGAGAGAGTCTATCACTAATGACTACAGGCCTCAAGGTACTCATAAAACTCTAGGTCCCATATCGAAAATAAATGAGTTGAAGTTGATGGAAAGAGACCCACTGAAAGGAGAGCATTGAGGCATCTCTCATCAGTCAGCACGAGGAACAAAGTAGGACCTTCATGATTTGGTGGAAATCAGATGAAGATCATGTTCATGAACCAACGAACTTGTGCGTCTTCCACATGTGCCAAATGAAAGAGGTACACGAAAAAGACCCTCTGAATAGCAGCCAATGATGAAAAACTACTGACAAAGGTGAGGAAACCACCAATAAGGATAATGACATCCAAGACACTACATGAACCCCAAAGTGTGAATAGATGTCTTACCATTGAACACAAGGGAAACCACCCAGTCAACGACCAATGATGAAGTGTCGATTGTTGGGTTCAAGGTGACCTACCAATGATGAAAGTAGGGCCAGGGTGTAGGATAAGACCAAAGTATCATGTGATTCTGAGACAAAACTGAGGGTATGGACGACATGCGAAGTCAAGATTTATGAGGAGTGGTTCACACAAGTTGATAGACTTCCTTTTAACAAGAGCATGAGACATATGGTGGAATCCAACAACATGGACTCAATGATGTGACAATTAGATGCAGGATGCATCCATAATGTTCTCTATAGGGACTGGAAGAGCAACCAATCGGTAGAGAAAAATCTGTAGCGAGATTGGCTTCCTAAGGCCATGCTAAACCCAAAATTATGATGAAACAAGGACTCAATAACTTTGTTCTCTGTTCAAAGGTGACACGATTGCTTCCAATTACAATATAGTACTCACTTCCTGCCCATTCTTTTTTGTTTTTTCATAACAAATGAATGTTATGATACAGAGGAGGGAACGAGTGTTGCAAGTAAGCAAAACTATTTCCAGCAGTGGAACGTACCTATGCTTAATGCAAGGGAATGCATGCAGGATATGGAAACTTGGGGGGATGTTCCCTCCAGGGTATAGGGTGTCAAATTGCAAAGGATATAAACAAGTCTCTACTTGGTTGAGGATGCAAACTGCTTAGGCAACAGATTATAACGCAAAGTGAGAACCGGCTAAAGGCTCAATATTGCAAGTGAGGGCATGAGATGCAATCACAACTTAACACCAAAAAATGTCATTTTTTATATCTTTTAGTCTACTTGGTGTGAAAAAGGGATAAAATTGTGCCAAATAGACGTCTTTTCAAATCCAATTTACGAGTGTGAAAAAGACAAGTTCACTCGAAAATATTTTCAATTTTTGGTAGCGATTAAAAAACAATATTAACTAAGATTCATGACCTTTCAAATCCAATTTTAACGAGTATGAAAGGGAAAAATCACTCGGCAATATTTTTGGTTTTTTAGACGAGTCAGAAAAGAGCTTAATTAAGACTCCTGAGGATGATTCTAGGAAGCAAGCCATGGGGGAGGCCAAGGCTCCCATACCAATCTTCTGTGGAATGTCAGTATCTTACAAAGAAATGACACAAGCTCAGGAAGACCCAAATCTTTCCAATTCAAGGAGGAAAAAGTGCTAACAGAGGTTATCATCTCCGTGCTATATTGGATAATGTATCTTCCTAGAAAATACATAGGTGGAGGCATTGGATACCCCACAAGTCCATCCCATTCAAAGGGAACCTCATCAAGACTTAGAGGGAGAAAAATCAGGAAGAGTAAAACTCTCTCTAGTTTAGAAAGTGAAGTAATAGAAATTCTAAGGACATGGCATAGAAGGTATAGAACTAGAACCAGAAGAGCGAGATCGACCAAAAATTGCATTGGCACGACCGCTTCCTTAGACTTGTCACTCTCCAAGAAAAGAGTGGTATTGATCGAATATTGCATCGATACGACCACTTCCTCAACCATTGGTTGAATAGGATGTGAGACAACAAGGTCAAGAGGTGCATCACCCTCAAAACCAGGAGTGGTTTTGGTCGAAGATTGCATCGACATGACCAAAGGTTGAACGGGATATGAGACAACAAGGTCAAAGGATGCATCAACCCCTAAAGGGGAAGGGGTGTTAGCTGAATATTGCATCGTCATGAATTTTGTATCAACCAAAGAAGGAAAAAAGTGTTGTGAAACGATAGATGCCTCAAAACCCAAAGGGCCTTTAGGTGAGCTCCACGCTTCTAGTATCCCAATAGTGACATGACACAAATGAGTAAGGTGACTTCCTTAACACATCCTGCAAAGGAATTTAGGCTTGCATATGAGACGTCTAGGCTTCTCAATCATATGAATTCCCCCAGCATGACTTACAGTGGCTAGTAACATGCTCCCAGCCTGACTTGCAGAGGCTCGTAGAAAATATCCAACATGACTAGCAGAGGTTGGTGATGGATCCACAGCATGACTAGCATAGGTTGGTGGTGGATGTGCAGTGTGACTAGCAGTGACCAGATATGTGCCCCCAGCATGACTTGCAACGAATGGTTGTAGGTCTTCAACATGAATCGTAGAAGTTTTCGACCAATATCCAACACGACTAGCAGAGGTTGGTGATATAATTCCATTATGACACACAGTGACTGGACTTGTGCCCCCAGCATGACTTGCAGTGGCTGGTTGCAGGTCTTCAAC
>JZKD02S1815625.1:28579-43070 GCA_000966675.3 Picea glauca
TATATATATATATATATATATATATATAATAAAAAATTTAATAAACTAATAACAACATTTTTTTAAAATATTTCCTAAATCTTATAACCTTTTTAAATTGTTTCATGTTAAGTAATTATACTTATTTTTTATAAATATATTTTTAAATATAAAGATATACATTTACCCAAACCAAAATATTTGTGTTCTATGAATTTAATATCAACATATTATTTAATATTAGTTAATGTAAATGTAAATTAATGTAGAATTCAACATTGTTACTACTCATGGGAAACAACGTTTCTCAATTCAAAAATTCCCATGCATTATTAAAATGATGGTCCACAAAATATACATTTATATTATCAAAGAATTGTGACCTACTAGTCAGAGATAAATTTTTCATTTACTACTAAGTAGGTAGAATTGCACAAGGAAAAGACAAAACACTGGTTGTATCAACCATTTCCAATACGAGAGAGGCCTTGGGATGCAATAAGCATGTATTTTGTGTTGGGACTACAAAGAATGAAAAGAGGATTTGATTCCATATTTTTGGTGGTGGATAGATTTTCAAGGATGACACACTTTATCCCATGCCAGAAGACCAGTGACGCAATGCATGTTGCAAATCTGTTTTTCAAGGAAGTTATAAGATTTCACGACCTACCTTAAAGCATTGTCTTGAACAGAGACACAAAATTTGTTGGACACTTTTGGAGAACACTATGGAAGAAGTTGGGGACAAATTTATCCTTCATCTCAACTTATCACCCTCAGACAGATGGACAGAATGAGGTGGTAAACAAAAATTTGGGAAATTTATTGAGGAGTCTAGTCACTGAGCACCATAATCAGTGGGATCAGATTCTGCCACAACCAGAATTTTCATACAATGACTCACCAAATAGGAGCACTGGAAGGAGCCCATTCCAAATATTGTATGGAATGAAACCCAGAGGAATATCTGAGTTGAAAGACTTGGAACAGAGTGACATCAGGAGTGCTGGAGAAGAAGATTTTGCTGCAGAAATACAAAGGCTCCATAGCCAGATCAGAGGATAGCTGGAGAGTTCTAGCCAGGAGTACAAATGCAGAGATGATCAACATCGCAGAGAACTTCAATTTGATGTAGGAGATCAGGTTCTAGCACATCTCAGGAAAGAAAGGTTCCCTAGGGGAACATATAACAAGTTAAAAATGAAGAAGATAGGGCCATGTAAGATCTTGAGGAAGTTTGATGCAAATGCCTATGAGATTGAGCTGCTAGATGATGTGGGAATATCAACCATATTCAATGTTTCAGGCATGTATCCTTATAGGGAATATGACACTGAGGGGTCAGAAGATCAGGTGAAGGTTCAGTGGGAGAAAAGAATGCCTGTAGCAGAGAAACCATGGATGGAGAAGATCATTGATTAAAGGATCAACAAAAATACCATAAGGAAAATGTATTTTTAATATTTGGTCAAGTGGAAGGGAAACCCAATAGAAGATGCCAATTGGGAAAATGAAGCCACTAATCAGAAGCATGGAAAGTCGGTGCAGGAGCTCATGGACAGGAGTCGATGAATTTTTGTCAAGGGGAGTATGATGCAGGAGCATTGATGGCAAGCACGAGGAGTAGGACCTATTAGCATCTGGGAATCTGTATGGGATCTCAATGCTGCCAGTTTCAGTCGATATTTTGAAATCCGTTTTAACTCAACGCCAAAAAAATCTTTAAGGCACGCTTGAGCGATCGCAGGAAAAATGGGAGTTTCCACTCCGACTCTGGAATACGAATGCACTAGGATAGCCGCCAGGATAAGTTTTGATGTAGACAAGTAGCCAAGGGATAACCTAAAGGCCCTCTTAGATAAATAGAGGTTTTGTACTCCCAAATGAGGCTAGTAGTTGAATGGCTGGAAGTAGTTAGAAGTTAGTAGTGGGAAGTTAGTTGCAAGTCCGTAGGATATTTCTGATTTTTTTATTTCTTGCTTTTTCATTTATAGTTGTAAACATTTTTCACTTTGGAATATAACAGAGGAAAATTGATCTAATGCATAGGCTGGGAATTGTTTGCAATTCCTTGTTATTGTGTTTTCATGAATTAATTAATGAATTTTGTTATGAACATATGGGATTGTGAATGTTAGGATAAGTTTCAATTGTTTCTCTTCTGTCGAGTGGTGCAAGGTGTGCACACAGAACATAAGGAGTGCGTTGACAGAATCTGTTTCAGTTCTTAATCTCAGAGGAGATAATACGAAACTTTTCCCTTTGCAAGGAGTGCAAAGAGACTGGTGCAAAGTGTGCACAGTCGTCCGCAAGAATTCAAACCTTGCATAAGATCTAGTGAAAGGAGTGCACAAAATTGATATTCGACTAAGTGTCGAAGAGAATTTGTACGAATTTGAAGAAGAAGAAAAGGAAAACGCTAGGAGGGTGAGAGAAATTTATCTTCAAGAAATCCTTTGGATCTAAGTTATCGAAACCCTTGAATGCTAGGAGTGCATGAAAAGTTGAAAGATTCATGAAGGCCAAGCTTAGGAGAGATAAGACTTTTCAAAAGTGTAGTCGAAGTCTGAGAGACGGAATCATAAGAAGTTCATAGGTAGGGACCTTTGAAGACTTAGAATTTTTCTGAGTCAAATGAGTCAAAGCTCAAGAAGAGGAACAGAAGCAACCATTAGATCTATTGCGGAAGGGATCAGCACTATTAAATTAACATCCAATGACTAGAGGAAGCACGAGGAGAAGATCATATCAGAATTGTTAGATATGAGGACGTGGGCCAACAGTCGTTGGATCCAAAGATAAGTGCATGGGCATTAACCCTTGGAAGTGCATAGGGCAAGAAAACCCGTGAACCCCAAGTTTGCAAAATGATCACAACCATTGATCGAAGGAAAGCGTGGGTTGTAGATTTGATCTCAAGAAATTCCCAAGTTCATATATCGGGAGAAGAGAAGGGAGAGGTCCTACAACTTCATGAAATGTGAAGTCCTGAGTTCACAAATGAGAAGGCAAGACCGTTGGATCACACGGGTCATGGACCATTGATCTGACGCATGGACAACCTAGATTTTGGATTTTGGGAATTGGGATAATTAGAGAACAAGATCTTCCAGGGATGTGAAACGTGAAACTGAGAAGTGCTCAAGATATTGGCCCCAGGTCATAGTGAGCAGTCATATCATAGAAGGTTTATGAAGGAGCTAGCACATGCTAGGTCCCACTTCAGAATTTCAGGTGTCGGAGAATCGCAGTTGACGCATGTGAAAAAACCTGACACGCGAAGTTTTGAAGTGCCTGTTGATCAAGCGAGTGATCATATCCATGGTCACGGGAAGGAAGGCACTTAATATGTGAGGAGCTAGTGTTCGATTGACGTGGAAGCTGGATAGTGTTAGGAGAGAACCCACGGTTCTCATGCGACCTGTGCATTTGGAGAAAGGACTTGTGTAAGTGGGTTTGGATTCTAACAGAGACCCAAAGAGTCATTTCAAATTACTTTCTTGATTGATCCTAGATCGAGAGGTCGTAAAACCCTTAGGAGAGAAGGGGGGTCTGGATCAAGTGGTATCAGAGAGGAAGTGTTGCTTGAAGACAACAGGAAAAGGAGATAAAGGAGACAAAAGAACTCATAGTTGTACTATGTGTGTGACAGATAGTCAACACAATTCCACCAAGGAGACAAGTGGAACCACCTTTGTCTAATCGATCTGTAGAAATGGAGGTCAGAGAACTCCATGCAAGATTAGAAGTGATGGAGGAAGTGCAGAGACAAGCACCTGATGCTGGAGACGTCAGGGATGTAAAGAGCGAAGAAGCTGTAGGCAAGAATGTCATCGGAGAATATGCAGGAAATGATTTTACCGAGGAATGCTTATTGAGATAAGTTTCCAGGTTGGGAGGCAGAGCCAAGATAGAGGTCCTAATGTATGAACTAAATATAGATTTTGAAGAGCTATTGGATTGGATAAGATACATGGACAAATATTTTGACTATGAAGACATCGATGAGGAAAGAAGGGTGACACATGTTGTCACTAGACTAAAGGGACATGAAACACTATGGTGGGATGAACTGCAATCTGAGAGAAGAAGAAAAGGAAAACAAAAGATATAGAGCTGGGACAAAATGGTATCCAAGTTGAAGGCTAAGTTCATGCCCAAAGATTACCAGATGAATATGTTAAGGAAAATGCAGAACTTGAGATAGAAAGGGATGACAGTTAAGGACTACACAGAGGATTTCTATAGGTTGAACATAAAAAATCTAGGATGAGCTCAGCATGATGTCAGTAAGAATGTTGTGAGAGGCTTATCAGTTTGCATTGAAGGCAGAGGAGAAGTTGTCCAGAAAACAAAGCCAGTGGGGAAGAGGTAAAGGCCTATCCCCCCAAAAAAGCAAGGGAGTTACCCTTGACAGAGCACATAAGTCTAAGGATGAAACTGAGAAACCACATAGTCACTCGGAAAGAGGAGGAATTTCCCGAGAAAGATAGGGTGGTGGAAGAAGTTATTCTAGAGGAAGAGTAGGAGGAGGAGGAGGAGGAGAAACAAGATGTTATTCCTATGGAAAGATAGGGAACATGTATTGGGAATGTCCCAAGAAAAAAAAAGAAGGGGGAGGTGAAGATCACATTTCAGAAGCACAGAGAAGAGATGTTGAAGTACAAGGAGCATAGGATGGAAGATCCTTGGCGTTGAGAAAGGTTCTCTTAAAACCAAAGGCAGAAGTTGAAAAGCCAGTGGAGAGGAACAATCGCTTCAGAACAACTTGCAAGACTAAAGACAAGGTATGCAAGGTGATAATTGATGGTGGGAGCACTAAAAACTTAGTATCCACAGAGATTGTGGAGAATTTGGAGCTGGAGACAACTACACATCCGAAGCCATACAAACTCTCATGGATACAAAAAGGACACCAGGTAATGGTTACTAAACAATGCTTGGTTGAATTTAAGATAGGAGGATATAGAGATGAAATTATGCATGATGTAATTACCATGGAAGTATGCCATATTTTGTTAGGAATACCATGGACGTTTGACAGGAATGTCATTCATGATGGGAGGAAGAATACATACACATTAGAGAAGAATGGAAGAACACACATGTTGCTTCCAATAGAGGAGAAGAAAGTGAAAGAGGAATCCAACACAAGCATACTTCTCATGAATGGGAAGGAACTCCTGAAAGAAGTCAGGAAAGAATAAGGGATGAAATTTTTTGTGGTGAGGAAACCCATAGTTATCCTTACAAGTACTTCGATGAATGATTTACCCAAAGAAGTTCAGGAATTGTTGGATAATTTTGCTAACATAGTGGTGGATGAGTTGCCTAACTCATTGCCACCCATCAGAAGCATCAATCACCATATTGACTTGATACCAGGAGCAAGTCTGCCAAACAAAGATACATACAGATTGGTACCTCAAGAGAATGAGGAAGTGAAGAACCAAGTCGAGGAGTTCTTAGACAAGGGTTTGGTCAGAGAAAGCTTGAGTCCATGAGCAGTACAAACTGTGTTGAGTCCAAAGAAGAATGGAGGATGGTGAATGTGTACAGACTCAAGATCCATTGATGAGATCACCTTCAAGTATAGATTTCCTTTACCTAGAATGGATGATCTAATGGACTGTTTAAGTGGAGAAAATTTATTTTGTAAGATAGATTTGAAAAGGGGATATCACCAGATTAGAATGAGAGAATTTGATGAGTGGAAGACAACCTTTAAGACAAATGAAGGTTTGTATGAGTGGCTTGTTACGCCATTTGGTTTAAAAAATGCCCCGAGTACTTTTATGAGGCCGATGAATGAAATAATGAAGGATTTGATTGGCAAGTTTGTGGTTGTATATCTAGATGATATACTAATCTTTAGCAGGACTAAATATGAGCATTTGAGGCGCCTAATGCTGGCAATGAGGAGACTATAGCAGGAGAAGTTGTTGATAAATCTGAAGAATTCCTCTTTTATGAAGACATAATTCATTTACTTGGGTTTTGTGATCTCTTCAAATGAACTAAAGATGGATCTAGAGAAGGTGAAAGCAATCAAAGAATGGTCGTCACCTAGGAGCATGTTTGAGGTAAGGAGCTTCCATGGATTAGCGAGTTTCTATAGGAAGTTCATGAGATACCTCAGTGGAATTTGTGCACCAACGATGGATACTTTGAAGAAAAATCAGAAGTCTTTTAAATATAAAGAAGAAGTGAAGACGAGCTTCAATATACTAAAGGATAAAACATCAGAATGACAAATTCTAGTCTTCCCGAATTTTGAAAAGAAATTTTAGGTAAGATGTGATGCAATTGGAGTTGCAATTGGAGCAGTTTTGAGCCAGGATAATAGACCTATTTCCTATCTCAGTGAAACGCTGAATGAGACCAAGAGAAAATACTCCACATATCACAAGGCGTTTTATGCCATAATTCAAGCCTTGAATAAGTGGAGACATTACCTTGTCTCACAAGAATTTGTCTTGTATAGTGATAACCAGGCTTTAAAATTCATAACCAGATAGGAAAAATTGAACCAAAGGCATGCAAAATGGGTTGAGTTTATGAAGAATTTTACTTTTGTCATAAAAGATATTGTTGGGAATGCTAAAAAATTCTTTGATGCATTAAGTAGGAGATGCTTGATTCTAAAAGAATTTCAAGTGAAGGCCTCGGTATTTGAACACCTTAAGGACATGTATTGTGATGATACGGATTTCAAAGAAACATATGAAGCATGTGAAAATCCTATGCTAAGAGACAAAAGCTAGTGGGCAGAGTACATGATCCAAGAGGGATTGTTGTTCAAGGGAAATTAGTTGTGCATACCAAAGTTCTCAATGAGGGATAAACTTTTGAAGGAAAATCATAATGGAAGATTGGTTGGACACTTCAGCCATGATAAAACATTTGCACAATTGAGCAGTTCATACTATTGTCTAGGTATGAGAACAAAAGTGATAAAGTTTGTGATCATGTGTAGAATCTGCCAACATGCAAAAGGAAAAAGACAGAACATTGTATTGTATCAACCATTGCCAATACCAGAGAGGCCTTGGGATGCAATAAGCATGTATTTTGTGTTGGGACTGCCAAGAACGCAAAGAGTATTTGATTCCATATTTGCGGTGGTGGATATATTTTCAAATATGGCACACTTTATCCCATGCCAGAAGAATAGTGACGCAAGCATGTTGCAAATCTATTTTTCAAGGAAGTTGTAAGACTCACGACCTACCCAGAAGCATTTTCTTGGACAGAGACACAAAATATGTTGGACATTTTTGGAGAACACTGTGGAAGAAGTTGGGGACAAATTTTTCCCTCAGCTGAAATTATCACCCTCAGACAGATGGACAGACTGAGGTGGTAAACGTAAGTTTGGGAAAATTATTGAGTCTGTTCACTAAGCACCATAATCAGTGGGATCAGATTATGCCACAAGTAGAATTTGCATAAAATGACTCACCAAACAAGAGCACTGGAAAGAGTGCATTCCAAATATTGTATGGAATGCAACCCAGAGGAGTATCTGAGTTGAGAGACTTGGAAAAGAGTGAGATCAAGAGAGTTGGAGCAAAATATTTTGCTGCAAAAATATAGAGGCTCCATAGCCAAATTAGAGGACAGTTGTAGATTTCTAGCCAGGAGTACAAATGCGGAGCTGATCAACATCGCAGAGAACTTCAATTTGAAGTAGGAGATCAGGTTCTAGCACATCTCAGAAAAGAAAGGTTCCCTAGGGGAACATATAACAAGTTAAAAATGAAGAAGATATGGCCATGCAAGATCTTGAGGAAGTTTGATGCAAACACCTATCAGATTGAGATGCGAGATGATGTGGGCATATCACTGATATTCAATGTTTCAGACCTATATCCTTACAGGGATAATGACATCGAGGGGTCAGAAGATCAGGTAAAGGTTCAGAGGGAGAAACAAATTCCTGTAGAAGAGAAACCACATATGGAGAAGATTGTTGATCAGAGGGTTGAAAAAAATACCAAGAGGAAGATGCATTCTGAATATCTGGTCAAGCGGAAGGGACACCCAATAGAAGATGGCAGTTGGGAAAATGAAGCTTCTATTAAGAAGCATGGAAATTTGGTGTAGGAGCTCATGGACGAGAGTCCATGAATTTTTGTCAAGGGGAGTATGATGCAGGAGCATCGTTGACAAGCATGAGGAGTAGGACCTATCAGCATCTAAGAATCTGTACGGGATCTCAACACTGGTTGTTTCAGCCGATATTTTGAAATTCTCTTTAACTCAGTGCCAGAAAAATCCTTCAGGCAGGCTTGAGCGATCGCAGGCGAAGTGGGAGTGTCCACTCTGACTCTGGAATACGACTTCACTAGGATAGTTGTTAGGATAAGTTTTGATGTAGACAAGTAGCGAGGGGAAACCCTAAAATCCCTCTGAGATAAATAGAGGTTTTGTATGCCCAAATGAGGCTAGTAGTTGAATGGTTGTAAGTAGTTAAAAGTTAGTAGCAAGAAGTTAGCTACAAGTCTATAGGAGATTTCTAAGTTTTTTAGTTCTTGTTTTCTCATTTATAGTTGTAACCATTTTTCACTTTAGAATATAACAGAGAAAAATTGATCCAATGCATACAGTGGAAATTGTTTGCAATTCCCTGTTATTGTGTTTTCATGAATGAATGAATGAATTTTTTATGAACAGATGGAACTGTGAATGTTAGGATGAGTTTCAATTGTTTCTCTTCTGTCGAGTGGTGCAAGGTGTGAACATAGAATGAAAGGTGTGTGTTGACATAATCTGTTTCGGTTCCAAAGCATAGAGGAGATAATATGAAACTATTCCCTTTGTAAGGAGTGCAAAGAGACTAGTGCAAGGTATGCACAGTCATTCGCAAGAATTCAAACCTTGCATAAGATCTAGTGCAAGGAGTGCACAGATCCGAGATTCAACTAAGTGTCGAAGAGACTTTGTAAGAATTCGAAGAAGAAGAAAAGGAGAACGCCAGGAGGGTGAGAGAAATTTCTCTTCAAGAAATCCTTTGGATTTGAGTTATCGAAACCCTTGAATGCTAGGAATGTGAGGGAAGTCAAAATATTCATGAAGGCCAAGCTCAGGAGAGATAGCACTTTTCAGAAGTGTAGTCGAAGTTCGAGAGACAGTCTCATAGGAAGTTCAAAGGTAGGGACCTTTGATGACTTAGAATTTTTCTGAGTCAAATGAGTCAAAGTGCAGGAAGAGGAACGGAAACAACCATTAGATCTGTTGTGGAAGGGATCAGGACCATTAAATTAACATCCAATGACTAGAGGAAGCATGGGGAGAAGATCAGATATGAACCATTAGATATGAGCACGTGGGCCAACAGTCGTTGGATCCAAAGATAACTGCATGGGCGTTAACCCTTGGAAGTGCACAGGGCAAGCAAACTCGCAAACCCCAAGTTCACGAAACAATCACAACCATTAATCGAAGGAAAGCATGGGCCATAGATTTGATCCCAATAAATTTTCGAGTTCATATATCGAGAGAAGAGAAGGGAGTGGTCCTCCAACTTCATGAAAATCAAATTCCTGAGTCCACAAATGAGAAGGCAAGACCGTTAGATCACACGGGTTGTGGACCGTTGATCTGACATAAGAACAACCTAGATTTCAGATTTTGGAAATTGGGATAATGAGAGAACAATATATTTTGAGGATGCGAAACGTGAAACTGAGAAGTGCTCGAGATATTGACCCCAGGTCATAGTGAGGAGCCATATCGTCGAAGGTTTATGGAGGTGCTAGCACATGCTAGGTCCCACTTCAGAATTTTGGGAGTCAGAGAATCGCTGTTGACAGATGTGAAAACACCCAACATGCGAAGTCGTGAAGTGCCTGTTGATCAAGTGAGTGATCACAATCGTGGTCACAGAAAGGAAGGCACTTAGTATGTGAGGAGCTAGTGTTCGGTTCACATGGAAGTTGGATAATGTCAGGATAGAACCAACAGTTCTCATGCGACCTACGCATTTAGAGAAAGGACCTGTGTAAGTGGGTTTGGATTCTAATAGAGACCCAAAGAGTCGTTTTGACTTACTTTCTTGATCGATCCTAGATCGGGAGGTCGCACAACCCTTAGGAGAGAAGGGGGGTCTACATCAAGTGGTATCAGAGAGGAAGTGTTGCTTGTAGACAACAGGCAAAGGAGAGAAAGGAGACAAAAGAACTCGTAGTTGTACTATGTGTGTGACAGATAGTCAACACAATGTCACCAAGGAGACGAGTGGAACCACATTTTCCCAATCGATCTATAGAAATGGAGATGGAAGAACTTCATGCAAGATTAGAGGTGATGGAGGAAGTGCAGAGACAAGCACCTGATGCTGGAGACTTCAGGGATGCAGAGAGAGAAGAAGTTGTAGGCGAGAATGTCATCGGAGAAGCTGCGGGAAAGGATGTTACCGAACAATGCTTGTTGAGAGAAGTTTCCAGGTTGGGAGGTAGAGCCAGGATAGAGGTCCCAATGTATGAAGGAAATTTAGACGCTGAAGATCTATAGGATTGGATAAGATTCATGGACAAATATTTCAACTATGAACACATCGATGAGGAAAGAAGGATGACACATGTTGTCACCAGAATAAAGGGACATGAAACACTATGGTGGGATGAACTACAGGCTGAGAGAAGAAGAAAAGGAAAATAAAAGATACAGAGTTGGGACAGAATGGTAGCCAAGTTGAAGGCTAAGTTCATGCCCAAAGATTACCAGATCAATATGTTCAGGAAAATGAAGAACTTGAGATAGAAAGGGATGACAGTTAAGGACTACACAGAGGATTTCTATAGGTTGAACATCAAAAATATGGGATGAGCTTAGCATGATGTCAGTAAGAACATTGTGAGAGGCTTATCAGTTTGCGCTGAAGGTAGAGGAGAAGTTCACAAAAAAAAAAGCCAGTGGGGAAGAGGTAAAGTCCCAGCCCCAAACAAAAGCAAGGGAGATACCCTTGACAGAGCACATAAGTCTAAGGATGAAACTGAGAAACCACATAGTCACTTGGAAAGAGGAGGAAGTTCCCGAGAAAGACAGGGTGGTGGAATAAGTTCTTCTAGAGGAAGAGGAGGAGGAGGAGGAGGAGGAGAAATAAGATGCTATGTATATGGAAATATAGGGCACATGTATTGGGAATGTCCCAAGAAAAATAAAGAAGGGGGAGGTGAAGATCACATTTCAAAAGCACAGAGAAGAGATGTTTAAGTAGAAGGAGCATAGGATGGAAGATCCCTGGTGTTGAGAAAGGTTCTCTTAAAACTAGAGGTAGAAGTTGAAAAGCCAATGGAGAGGAACAGTCTCTTCAGGACAACTTGCAAGACTAAAGATAAGGTATGCAAGGTGATAATTGATGGTGGGAGCACCAAAAACTTATTATCCATAGAGATGGTGGAGAATTTGTTGGAGATAACTGCACATCCGAAGCCATACAAAGTCTTATGGCTGCAGAAAGGACAACAGGTAATGGTTAATAAACAATGCTTGGTTGAATTTAAGATAGGAGGATACAGAGATGAAATTTTGCGTGATGTAATTACCATGGAAGTATGCCATATTTTGTTAGGAAAACCATGGAAGTTTGACAAGAATGTCATTCATGATGGGAGGAAGAATACATACACATTAGAGAAGAATGGAAGAACACACATGTTGTTGCCAATAGAGGAGAAGAAAATGAAAGAGGAATCCAGCACAAGCATACTTCTCATGAGTGGGAAGGAACTCCTAAAAGAAGTCAAGGAAGAATAGGGGATGTAATTTGTTGTGGTGAGGGAACCCAGAGTTATCCTTACAAGTACTTCAATGAATGATTTACCTAAAGAAGTTCAGGAATTGATGCATAATTTTGCTGACATAGTGGTGGATGCGCTGCCTAACTCATTGCCACCAATCAAAAACATCAGTCACCATATTGACTTGATATCAGGAGCAAGTCTGCCAAACAAAGAGACATATAGATTGACACCTCAAGAGAATGAGGAAGTGAAGAACCAATCAAGGAGTTGTTAGACAAGGGTTTGGTCAGAGAAAGCTTGAGTCCATGCGCAGTACAAACTATGTTGAGTCGAAACAAGAATGGAGGATGGAGAATGTGTACAGACTCAAGATCCATTAACGA
This sequence comes from Picea glauca, assembly GCA_000966675.3. Lineage (NCBI taxonomy): Eukaryota > Viridiplantae > Streptophyta > Pinopsida > Pinales > Pinaceae > Picea > Picea glauca. The sequence continues at coordinate 40,692 of JZKD02S1815625.1, forward strand.
GATCACCATCAAGTATAGATTTCATTTACCCAGAATGGATGATCTAATGGACTGTTTAAGTGGAGAAAATTTATTTTCTAAGATAGATTTGAAAAGCAGAAATCACCAGATTAGAATGAGAGAAGGTGATGAGTGGAAGACAACCTTTAAGAAAAATGAAGGTTTGTATGAGTGGCTTGTTATGCCATTTGGCTTAAAATATGCCCCGAGTAATTTTATGAGGCTGATGAATGAAATAATGAAGGATTTCATTGGCAAATTTGGGGTTGTATATCTAGATGATATACTAATCTTTAGCAGGACTAAAGATGAGCATTTGAGGCACCTAACACTAGCAATGAAGAGACTATAGCGGGATAAGTTGTTGATAAATCTGAGGAAGTCCTCTTTTATGAAGACATAACTCATTTACATGGGTTTTGTGATCTCTTCAAATGAACTAAAGATAGATCCATAGAAGGTGAAAGCAATCAAAGAATGGTTGTCACCCAAGAGCATGTTTGAGGTAAGGAGCTTCCATGGACTAGCGAGCTTCTATAGGAAGCTCATGAGATACCTCGGTGGAATTTGTGCACCAAGAAGTGAAGATGATCTTTAATATACTGAAGGAGAAAATAACAGAATGACAAATTCTAGTCTTCCCGAATTTTGAAAAGAAATTTCAGGTAAGATGTGATGCAAGTGGAGTTGCAATTGGAGCAGTTTTGAGCCAAGATAATAGACCTGTTTCCTATTTCATTGAGAAGTTGAATGAGACCAAGAGAAAATACTCCACATATCACAAGGCATTTTATGCCATAATTCAAGCCTTAAAGAAGTGGATACATTACCTTGTCCCACAGGAATTTGTCTTGTATATCGATAACCAGGATTTACAATTCATAACTAGACAGGAAAAATTGAATCAGAGGCATGCAAAATGGGTTGAGTTTATGAAGAATTTTACTTTTGTCATAAAAGATATTGCTTGGAATGCTAAAAATTTTGTTTATGTATTAAGTAGGAGATGCTTGATTCTAAAAGAATTTCAGGTGAAGGCCTCGGACTTTGAACACCTTAAGGACATGTATTGTGATGATACGGATTTCAAAGAAACATATGAAGCATGTGAAAATCATATGCTGAGAGACAGGAGCCGGTGGGCAGAGAACATGATCCAAGAGGGATTGTTGTTCAAGGGAAATTAGTTGTGAATTCCAAAGTGCTCAATGAGGGATAACCTTTTGAAAGAAAAGCATAATGGAGGATTGGTTGGACACTTCGGCTAAGATAAAATGTTTGCACAATTGAGAAGTTCATACTATTAGCCAGGTATGAGAACAAAAGTGATAAAGTTTGTGACCATGTGTAGAATCTGCTAACATGCAAAAGGAAAAATATAGAACATTGGATTGTATCAACCATTTCCAATACTAGAGAGGCTGTGGGATGCAACAAGCATGTATTTTGGGTTGGGACTGCTAAGAATGCAAAGAGGATTTGATACCATATTTATGATGGTGGATATATTTTCAAATATGACACACTTTATCCCATTGTAGAAGAACAGTGACACAACACATGTTGCAAATCTATTTTTCAAGGAAGTTGTAAGACTTCACGGCCTACCCAGAAGCATTGTCTCAGACAGAGACACAAAATTTGTTGGACACTTTTGGAGAACATTGTGGAAGAAGTTGGGGACAAATTTTTCCTTTAGCTCAAATTGTCACCCTCAGACAAATATACAGACTGAGGTGGTAAACATAAGTTTGGGAAACTTATTGAGCAGTTTGGTCACTAAGCACCATAATCAGTGGGATCAGATTATGCCACAAGCAGAATCTGCATAAAATGACTCACCAAATAGGAGCACTAGAAAGAGCCCATTCCAAATATTGTATGGAATGCAACCCACAGAAGTATCTGAGTTGAGACACTTGGAACAAAGTGAGATTAAGAGAGATGGAGAAAAAGATTTTGCTACAAAAATATAGAGGATCCATAGCCAAATCAGAGGACAGTTGTAAAGTTCTAGCCAGGAGTACAAATGCGGAGCTGATCAACATCGCATAGAACTTCAATTTGAAGTAGGAGATCAGGTTCTAGCACATCTCAGAAAAGAAAGGTTCCCTAGGGGAACATATAACAAGTTAAAAATGAAGAAGATATGGCCATGTAAGATATTGAGGAAGTTTGATGCAAACACCTATAAGATTGAGATGCCAGATGATGTGGGCATATCACACATATTCAATGTTTCAGACCTGTATCCTTATAGGGATAATGACACAGAGGGGTCAGAAGATGAGGCAAAGGTTCAGTGGGAGAAACAAATTCCTGTAGCAAAGAAACCACATATGGAGAAGATTGTTGATCAGAGGATCGAAAAAAATACCA
>JZKD02S1815636.1:28124-62184 GCA_000966675.3 Picea glauca
TATTGATGAAGAGAAATTCCATGTCTACATGTTTCCATCAATGATTGGTGTTGACATCAATGTTGGTGTTTCCATCGATGCCAAAGGGGGAGATTGTTGCATTATGTTGTCATTGATGTCAAAGGATTTGATGTCAAGTATTATCATTGTATCATTGATATATTTATTGTTGGATCATGTGGTCATAGATGTAATTTATGTATGAGGGATAATATCATGAGCTTCCATAATGATGTGTTTTCATGGGCTGTTGCTCCAGATGAATTGATGTGTAGATGGGATGATGTAAAGGTTGGTAATTGTGATGTATATATGGGATGGTGTAAAGGTTGGTCATTGTTGTCTTATCATGATTGATAAAGAAGTACCAAATGGATTAACTCCAAAGTGGTCCCCTTATGGTGAAATCCCTCATGAGAAGATGCTTTGTGAAGTCCAAATGGTTAAGTGGTTTAGTCATCCTAGATGTATGGTTAAGGAAACCAAGGTTGATTGTGGAATAATGTAATGAATATCAATGAATTTTTCAGCAAGATTATTCTAGATGGATAGTGTTCATCATGCCATTTCTGGTGATATGTGGAACGTCACATAACTCCTCACAGTTAGAGAGTTATGGTGATGTGAAGTTGGAGAACCCTCACGTGTTGTCTAGAAGCCCCTAGAAGGTCAAAGAAGTCAAATTATTCTAGAAGCTCCTAGGATATTGACTAGTCAAAGTTGTTAGTCATGGGTTAAGTGGTTGCAACAAGAAAACAATTAAAAATAAATTAGTTGAAACTAGAAGTGGAGAATTTACTATGTGTAGAAAAGTGGGTTAGAAGTGGACAAAGTGGTTAGAAGAGGGTTAGCCCCAAAAATAAGGAAGTTGGTTGAAGTTGGTTAGATGATAAACCCTAGAGAAAGTTACTTTGAGAAGTATAAATAAGAGATAAAGGGTCTCTTATGTGTGAATCTCTTGAGGATATTGAATATCTATGACAGTGAAAGATTCATTGCATGTACTCATGAATGCATCGAAAGTTTCGTAAGTCTGAGGTTTGACGATCAAAGTTTCAGAGGTTTAGAAAATCTTATTTTTCTGAGGCGTATGCATGATGACAGTGAAAAGGGAGCGTACATAGGTGGGCTGATAGAAGGAAGGAAACATACATATGCAGGATGTACATGAAAATGTAGCGTACATTTGAAAAAGGACATGAAAACTTGAGTGAGAATTGCTTCCAGGTTCTTGAAGTTTGAAGCAAGTTCTAGATCAACATTTTATAGGTTCAGATATACTACAAAGGTTCTAGTATGGGTAAATATCATCCTTATGTTTTGAATTTCTCATGATATGGTGAATGATTGAAGCATTATTTGTATGGTTGCTGTGATGTTTGGATATGATGGATGGTGGCTGGTTGGTTGAGTAGTTCAGTTTTGTTCTGATTGTGAGATATCCATGATCTGTGATTGTGTATGCATGAGGAGCATGCATAGGTTGTTGGAAGGTATAGATATGTTTGTGATTGGTGAAGGTATAGATTAAGCAGTGACATAAATACTATAGTGACAGGTCACAAGTGGATGTGACAGAGGCATAAAGGGTCTAAAGGGCCAGAAGGTTGAAGTTTCAAAAACCCTAGTTTTTGAAAGTGTATGCAGGCCGACGGAAGGGAGGGAGCATACATACGCATTTTGCAGTATAGAAAGGGTGCGTACATACACATTTTGCACTATTGACAAGTCATGTACCTGTTGAAAGATTTGGTTCTTTTCATAAGTAGGGTCTTGTATTTAAGGATTGGAATTATTACATCACAGTTGGTGTTGATATCTTCAAGATAAGTCTTGCATTGAGAGTTGGTGCTCTTGTGGAGTTGTTGCTCTTTTCAATGGATGATCATAAACCCCAAGGATTGTAGTCCATAATACAAAATAAAATTATACATATATATTGTGTGCCTTGTGTTCTTTATGGTGATGGTTTATTAATGATGTTTGTTGTTGAGATATGATTACATACAAACAACTAGTTATAAATGAAAGTAATGAATATTGAGTAAATGGTGATTTCTAACAAAGGTGTTTTGTAAAGACGTTTTGAAAATATCCCTACACTAATTCACCCCCCCCCCTCTCAGTGTGGTCGGTGTGTCCAACATATGCAACCATGTACCATGTATCACAAGGGCCTTCAAGCATGTGCCATATCATCCAAGGTACAAGCTTCAACCAAACACATAAAATACATACCTTTACTCATGAAGAATACCTGAAGAATATCATCATAGACTAATAGACCAACCTGTACAAATCATCTTCAACAAATAAGAGATGGAATCTTCTTCAAAATATTTTCATAGATCCACGAACATTCCTTTCTACAACTTAGGATGTCCATGCCCTTCTTTACACAACTATGGATGTTCACACCCTTCTTGCTGCAACTTTGGATGTTTGCGCCCTTCTTTATGCAACTTTGGATGTTCGTGCCCTTCTTACTGCAACTCCATATGTTCGTACCCTTCTTGTTGTAACTCGCATATGACCTCAATTTTTTTTTTTCTTCGAATTCCCTTTGCTACCTCAAACTTCACTTATTCAGATTCACCAATAGACCAAAATATTAGACCATAACATTCTCGCAAGATAGATATTCAATGTATGTGTATGTATTCTTATGAGATAATCCTTGAGGTGTATTTATAATTTTTCTAGGTAACCTTTTTCCTTAATCTTAGGGCTTCTAGTACTTTCTCGCTACAACAACTTTACCCTTTGACCAAGACTTGTAACCAAGTAGGATCTTCTTAACCATTCTTCAGGGCTTCCAACTTCATTAGGGTGTAAATCCTCAACTGTGAGGAACCACATGGCATGCCACATATCACCATAAATGGTATGACAAGGACTGTCCATCTATGAGTGAGTTACCTGCTTTTGTACTATCCTTCATGTCCATATTCCTCAACCAACTTTAGGTTCCAGAACCACACCTTTGGGATCCTTGTAGACTTCTTCAAATGCACCCATCACATATGATGACATTAACTACTCTTTTTTACATCAATAACAACTAAATCACCATCAATATCAACCACATAAATGATAACCAAAAATCCAATGATATCGTCTACATCTTTGGGGCTTCCAAACTTCTCCAAGGGTTGACATCAATGAAAACCAACTGTCCAACAATTTCCCCCTTTGGAATTGATGGAAACACTAATGGCATGCATTGATGTAAACACTCATGCTCATATGAATACTCATTCTCATGCTCCACCTTTGACCATCGTTCCTCTATATCCATGTCATTTCTCTTCTCTCTGCCCCTTTAACATCAATGGAAAAGGGTAACTCTCCTAGGGGCTGCCCCCCCCTATCTTCATGCTTCTATTATTTCTATTTCCATGTTCCTCTTCTCTTTTGATATCAATAGAAAAATGGTATCTCTCCTTGAGGGTTCTCCCTCTATCTTCATGCATCTATTATTTCTCTCTATTTCCATGCCTTTGTTATTTCTCTTCATGTTTCTCTTCATATTACTCTTTTATTTCAATGTCAAAGAGTGGCTCCTTCTCTGAATAATCCTTCTCTGAATTTATGCGCTTCTCTCCCCCTAACAATATACCTGTTCTAACCAATCATGGGAAAAAATATAATTCTCCCTTTCGATATGTCTCCCCCTATCTGCATGCTACTGATATTTCTTTCTGGATCTCTTTCTTTGATGATTTCTCTTTCCTTTCAAATTATCTGCAAGATGTCATGTAAATCAATGTAGGGATACTAGTACATGTTTCCTTTCCTCTCTTCCAGTGTTACTTATTGTCCATTAGTGCTTCCTCTTAAAATTCACCAACATATATAAAAATCATCCATTACTTGATTTCTTCATTTACTTTTCATGTTTACTTGACCATACTATTCAATTATTTTCTTCTGACGATATCACTTATGCTGACGGTTTCTCTTTCCCTATTCTATTGTGCCTTTCATTTCTTATCTACTGATTCCAATTGTAAATACAATGCTGTGCATCTTCTCTGACCCTTGTTTTCTATATATAATAAGAATCTCACGAATCCATCGCCATCCATATGTCACAAATTTTCCATAACTTTTCTACTTAACTCTACATAATGTTGACCCATCTATGACTGTACTATGAAGACTTTTCTACTGCAAATGATCATCACATATTCTTATTTCTCAGAATGAATTAAATATGTCCACTAATATTCTGTATATGCAAATCAAACTCTACATGTCTGGAACAACCTGTAATAAATGTATCCCTTTCTGGAAACTGTGTCAATGATGATCTTTTGATATCTATGTGGGAACAATACTTATCAATCGAACAATCTGTCATTCTATACTTCTTCTATATGAATGTTATGAATCTGTCTCTGAAAATAATTCAAGATGCTCCAAGGATGATTCTATGATCTGTAGTAGCTACTAAATAGACTTACCCTGTTCAATATTCATATTTACTGGGAGTCTCCAATCTGGATGGCTCAGAACAATATCTTCTCTGATGTGGAGTAATCTTCCTCTTCATAACTTTCCTGAGTTCTGCCATATATCTTTTTTCTTGTGGGTTGATCATCTTCTTGACTTCTGAAATATTCCTCTTTTCCTGTAGTTTCATATTGAACTTGCAGCACTACAAATCCTATACATATGATCTCTAGAACATTTTCTTCATTCATTTGATCTTCTTGGTTTTGTTTCTTCTCCAAACCTTCTCGTAAATTATATTATTACTTTCTTTTTGTAAGGCTCTATCAAGCTTCTACAATTTCGAGATATATGACCANGAGGATATTGAATATCTATGACAGTGAAAGATTCATTGCATGTACTCATGAATGCATCGAAAGTTTCGTAAGTCTGAGGTTTGACGATCAAAGTTTCAGAGGTTTAGAAAATCTTTTTTTTCTGAGGCATATGCGTGATGACAGTGAAAAGGGAGCGTACATAGGTGGGTTGATAGAAGGAAGGAAACATACATATGCAGGATGTACATCAAAATGTAGCGTACATTTGAAAAAGGACATGAAAACTTGAGTGAGAATTGCATCCAGGTTCCTGAAGTTTGAAGCAAGTTCTAGATCAACATTCTATAGGTTCAGATGTACTAAAAAGGTTCTAGTATGGGTAAATATTGTCCTTTTGTTTTGAATTTCTCATGATATGGTGAATGATTGAAGCATTATTTGTATGGTTGCTGTGATGTTTGGATATGATGGATGGTGGCTGGTTGGTTGAGTAGTTCAGTTTTGTTCTGATTGTGAGATATCCATGATCTGTGATTGTGTATGCATGAGGAGCATGCATAGGTTGTTGGAAGGTATAGATATGTTTGTGATTGGTGAAGGTATAGATTAAGCAGTGACATAAATACTATAGTGACAGGTCACAAGTGTATGTGACAGAGGCAGAAAGGGTCTGAAGGGCTAGAAGGTTGAAGTTTCAAAAACCCTAGTTTTTGAAAGTGTATGCAGGCCGATGGAAGGGAGGGAGCATACATACGCGTTCTGCAGTATAGAAAGGGTGCGTACATACACATTTTGCACTATTGACAAGTCATGTACCCGTTGAAATATTTGGTTCTTTTCATAAGTAGGGTCTTGTATTTGAGGATTGGAATTATTACATCATAGTTGGTGTTGATATCTTCAAGATAATTATTGCATTGAGAGTTGGTGCTCTTGTGGAGTTGTTGCTCTTTTCAATGGATGTTCATAAACCCCAAGGATTGTAGTCCATAATACAAAATAAAATTATACATATATATTGTGTGCCTTGTATTCTTTATGGTGATGGTTTACTAATGATGTTTGTTGTTGAGATATGATTACATACAAACAACTAGTTATAAATGAAAGTAATGAATATTGAGTAAATGGTGATTTCTAACAAAGGTGTTTTGTAAAGACGTTTTGAAAATATCCCTACACTAATTCACCCCCCCCCCTCTCAGTGTGGTCGGTGTGTCCAACATATGCAACCATGTACCATGTATCACAAGGGCCTTCAAGCATGTGCCATATCATCCAAGGTACAAGCTTCAACCAAACACATAAAATACATACCTTTACTCATGAAGAATACCTGAAGAATATCATCATAGACTAATAGACCAACCTGTACAAATCATCTTCAACAAATAAGAGATGGAATCTTCTTCAAAATATTTTCATAGATCCACGAACATTCCTTTCTACAACTTAGGATGTCCATGCCCTTCTTTACACAACTATGGATGTTCACACCCTTCTTGCTGCAACTTTGGATGTTTGCGCCCTTCTTTATGCAACTTTGGATGTTCGTGCCCTTCTTACTGCAACTCCATATGTTCGTACCCTTCTTGTTGTAACTCGCATATGACCTCAATTTTTTTTTTTCTTCGAATTCCCTTTGCTACCTCAAACTTCACTTATTCAGATTCACCAATAGACCAAAATATTAGACCATAACATTCTCGCAAGATAGATATTCAATGTATGTGTATGTATTCTTATGAGAGAATCCTTGAGTTCTATTTATAATTTTTCTAGGTAACCTTTTTCCTTAATCTTAAGGCTTCTAGTACTTTCTCGCTACAACAACTTTACCCTTTGACCAAGACTTGTAACCAAGTAGGATCTTCTTAACCATTCTTTGGGGCTTCCAACTTCATTAGGGTGTAAATCCTCAACCGTGAGGAACCACATGGCATGCCACATATCACCATAAATGGTATGACAAGGATTGTCCATCTATGAGTGAGTTACCTGCTTTTGTACTATCCTTCATGTCTATATTCCTCAACCAATTTTAGGTTCCAGAACCACACCTTTGGGATCCTTGTAGAATTCTTCAAATGCTCCCATCACATATGATGACATTAACTACTCTTGTTTACATCAATAACAACTAAATCACCATCAATATCAACCACATAAATGATAACCAACTGTCCAATGATATCGTCTACATCTTTGGGGCTTCCAAACTTCTCCAAGGGTTGACATCAATGAAAACCAACTGTCCAACAATTTCTCCCCTTTGGAATTGATGGAAACACTAATGGCATGCATTGATGTAAACACTCATGCTCATATGAATACTCATTCTCATGCTCCACCTTTGACCATCGTTCCTCTGTATCCATGTCATTTCTCTTCTCTTTGACCCTTTAACATCAATGGAAAAGGGTAACTCTCCTAGGGGCTGCCCCCCCTATCTTCATGCTTCTATTATTTCTATTTCCATGTTCCTCTTCTCTTTTGATATCAATAGAAAAATGGTATCTCTCCTTGAGGGTTCTCCCTCTATCTTCATGCATCTATTATTTCTCTCTATTTCCATGCCTTTGTTATTTCTCTTCGTGTTTCTCTTCATATTACTCTTTTATTTCAATGTCAAAGAGTGGCTCCTTCTCTAAATAATCCTTCTCTGAATTTATGCACTTCTCTCCCCCTAACAATATACTTGTTCTAACCAATCATGGGAAAAAATATAATTCTCCCTTTTGATATGTCTCCCCCTATTTGCATGCTACTAATATTTCTTTCTAGATCTCTTTCTTTGATGATTTCTCTTGCCTTTCAAATTATCTACAAGATGTCATGTAGATCAATGTAGGGATACTAGTACATGTTTCCTTTCCTCTCTACCAGTGTTACTTATTGTCCATTAGTGCTTCCTCTTGAAATTCACCAACATATATAAAAATCATCCATTACTTGATTTCTTCATTTACTTATCATGTTTACTTGACCATACTGTTCNAAGAATACCTGAAGAATATCATCATAGACTAATAGACCAACCTGTACAAATCATCTTCAACAAATAAGAGATGAAATCTTCTTCAAAATATTTTCATAGATCCACGAACATTCCTTGTTACAACTTAGGATGTCCATGCCCTTCTTTCCGCAACTATGGATGTTCACACCCTTCTTGCTGCAACTTTGGATGTTCGCGCCCTTCTTTATGCAACTTTGGATGTTCGTTCCCTTCTTACTGCAACTCCATATATCCGCACCCTTCTTGTTGTAACTCGCATATGACCTCAAATTTTTTTTTTTCTTCGAATTCCCTTTGCTACCTCAAACTTCACTTATTTAGATTCACCAATAGACCAAAATATTAGACCGTAACATTCTCGCAAGATAGATATTCAATGTATGTGTATGTATTCTTATGAGAGAATCCTTGAGGTGTATTTATAATATTTCTAGGTAACCGTTTTCCTTAATCTTAGGGCTTCTAGTACTTTCTCGCTACAACATCTTTACCCTTTGACCAAGACTTGTAACCAAGTAGGATCTTCTTAACCATTCTTTGGGGCTTCCAACTTCATTAGGGTGTAAATCCTCAACCGTGAGGAACCACATGGCATGCCACATATCACCATAAATGGTATGACAAGGACTATCCATCTATGAGTGAGTTACCTGCTTTTGTACTATCCTTCATGTCCATATTCCTCAACCAACTTTAGGTTCCAGAACCACACCTTTGGGATCCATGTAGACTTCTTCAAATGCACCCATCACATATGATGACATTAACTACTCTTGTTTACATCAATAACAACTAAATCACCATCAATATCAACCACATAAATGATAACCAACTGTCCAATGATATCGTCTACATATTTGGGGCTTCCAAACTTCTCCAAGGGTTGACATCAATGAAAACTAACTGTCCAACAATTTCCCCCTTTGGAATTGATGGAAACACTAATGGCATGCATTGATGTAAACACTCATGCTCATATGAATACTCATTCTCATGCTCCACCTTTGACCATCGTTCCTATGTATCCATGTCATTTCTCTTCTCTCTGCCCCTTTAACATCAATGGAAAAGGGTAACTCTCCTAGGGGCTGCCCCCCCTATATTCATGCTTCTATTATTTCTATTTCCATGTTCCTCTTCTCTTTTGATATCAATAGAAAAATGGTATCTCTCCTTGAGGGTTCTCCCTCTATCTTCATGCATCTATTATTTCTCTCTATTTCCATGCCTTTGTTATTTCTCTTCRTGTTTCTCTTCATATTACTCTTTTATTTCAATGTCAAAGAGTGGCTCCTTCTCTRAATAATCCTTCTMTGAATTTATGCRCTTCTCTCCCCCTAACAATATACYTGTTCTAACCAATCATGGGAAAAAATATAATTCTCCCTTTYGATATGTCTCCCCCTATYTGCATGCTACTRATATTTCTTTCTRGATCTCTTTCTTTGATGATTTCTCTTSCCTTTCAAATTATCTRCAAGATGTCATGTAGATCAATGTAGGGATACTAGTACATGTTTCCTTTCCTCTCTWCCAGTGTTACTTATTGTCCATTAGTGCTTCCTCTTGAAATTCACCAACATATATAAAAATCATCCATTACTTGATTTCTTCATTTACTTATCATGTTTACTTGACCATACTGTTCAATTATTTTCTTCTGACGATATCACTTACGCTGACGGTTTCTCTTTCCCTATTMTATTGTGCCTTTCATTTCTTATCTACTGATTCCAATTGTAAATACAATGATGTGCATCTTCTCTGACCCTTGTTTTCTATATATAATAAGAATCTCACGAATCCATCGCCATCCATATGTCACAAATTTTCCATAACTTTTCTACTCAACTCTACACAATGTTGACCCATCTATGACTGTACTATGAAGACTTTTCTACTGCAAATGATCATCACATATTCTTGTTTCTCAGAATGAATTAAATATGTCCACTAATATTCTCTATATGCAAATCAAACTCTACATGTCTGGAACAACCTGTAATAAATGTATCCCTTCCTAGAAACTGTGTCAATGATGATCTTTTGATATCTGTGTGGGAACAATACTTCTCAATCGATCAATCTGTCATTCTATACTTCTTCTATATGAATGTTATGAATCTGTCTCTGAAAATAATTCAAGATGCTCAAAGGATGATTCTATGATCTGTAGTAGCTACTAAATAGACTTACCCTGTTCAATATTCATATTTACTGGGAGTCTCCAATCTGGATGGCTCAGAACAATATCTTCTCTGATGTGGAGTAATCTTCCTCTTCATCACTTTCCTGAGTTCTGCCATCTATCTTTTTTCTTGTGGGTTGATCATCTTCTTGACTTCTGAAATATTCCTCTTTTCCTGCAGTTTCATATTGATCTTGCACCACTAAAAATCCTATGCATATGATCTCTAGAACATTTTCTTCATTCATTTGATCTTCTTGGTTTCGTTTCTTCTCCAAACCTTCTCATAAATTATATTATTACTTTCTTTTTTGTAAGGCTCTATCAAGCTTCTGCAATTTCAAGATATATGACAATAATTATGGAAGTTGTAACATTCAATATTGGAAAGAGCCACATAACCATCTCTTGCTTGGCCATTTCTTTCATATGTTCTACAATCTACAACTTTATGTCTAAAGTTAGTACATGCAAAACAATGACCCAAAAATAAATTTTGATACCTGGGAGTGAATGATCTTATTTTTGGTGTAGTCCTTTTGAATTCCTGCCNATAATAAGAATCTCACGAATCCATCGCCATCCATATGTCACAAATTTTCCATAACTTTTCTACTCAACTCTACACAATGTTGACCCATCTATGACTGTACTATGAAGACTTTTCTGCTGCAAATGATCATCACATATTCTTGTTTCTCAGAATGAATTAAATATGTCCACTAATATTATCTATATGCAAATCAAACTCTACATGTCTGGAACAACCTGTAATAAATGTATCCCTTCCTGGAAACTGTGTCAATGATGATCTTTTGATATCTGTGTGGGAACAATACTTCTCAATCGATCAATCTGTCATTCTATACTTCTTCTATATGAATGTTATGAATCTGTCTCTGAAAATAATTCAAGATGCTCAAAGGATGATTCTATGATCTGTAGTAGCTACTAAATAGACTTACCCTGTTCAATATTCATATTTACTGGGAGTCTCCAATCTGGATGGCTCAGAACAATATCTTCTCTGATGTGGAGTAATCTTCCTCTTCATCACTTTCCTAAGTTCTGCCATCTATCTTTTTTCTTGTGGGTTGATCATCTTCTTGACTTCTGAAATATTCCTCTTTTCCTGCAGTTTCATATTGATCTTGCACCACTACAAATCCTATGCATATGATCTCTAGAACATTTTCTTCATTCATTTGATCTTCTTGGTTTCGTTTCTTCGCCAAACCTTCTCGTAAATTATATTATTACTTTCTTTTTTGTAAGGCTCTATCAAGCTTCTGCAATTTCGAGATATATGACCATAATTATGGAAGTTGTAACATTCAATATTGGAAAGAGCCACATAACCATCTCTTGCTTAGCCATTTCTTTCATATGTTCTGCAATCTACAACTTTATGTCTAAAGTTAGTACATGCAAAACAATGACCCAAAAATAAATTTTGATACCTGGGAGTGAATGATCTTATTTTTGGTGTAGTCCTTTTGAATTCCTGCCTTGCTTGATCACAATATTCTCTTTGGTTGTTTCCTTCACAATGATTGAAGCTTCTTTGATATCTAAATGTTGAAGGTCTTCTGTATTCATTCCTTCTTGACTCTTGTTGACCATGATTCCTTCCTTTGACAACTTATGCATAAATATTTTGTTTTGTTTCTTTTGTCATGGAGCTTGAATCTTTCTCAGTCTACATCTAGTTCTATCCTATCTCGGACCTATCATAGTCTGGCCTTTGATTTTTGATGATCTCATTCAAAGTTTTGGTGTTATTTTGCTGCATGTCCTTGTTCTGAAGATATTTTCTTAGAGTAATTGTTTCTTCTTCTAAGTTTCCAATCATCTTTTCCTTTTATTCTAGCTAACTTTTGAATGTTTCTTCAATNACATAACCATCTCTTGCTTGGCCATTTCTTTCATATGTTCTGCAATCTACAACTTTATGTCTAAAGTTAGTACATGCAAAAAAATGACCCAAAAATAAATTTTGATACCTGGGAGTGAATGATCTTATTTTTGGTGTAGTCCTTTTGAATTCCTGCCTTGCTTGATCACAATATTCTCTTTGGTTGTTTGCTTCACAATGATTGAAGCTTCTTTGATGTCTAAATGTTGAAGGTCTTCTGTATTCATTCCTTCTTGACTCTTGTTAACCATGATTCCTTCCTTTGACAACTTATGCATAAATCTTTTGTTTTGTTTCTTTTGTCATGGAGCTTGAATCTTTCTCAGTCTACATCTAGTTCTATCCTATCTTGGACCTATCATAGTCTGGCCTTTGATTTTTGATGATCTCATTCAAAGTTTTGGTGTTATTTTGCTGCATGTCCTTGTTCTTAAGATATTTTCTTAGAGTAATTGTTTCTTCTTCTAAGTTTCCAATCATCTTTTCCTTTTATTCTAGCTAACTTTTGAATGTTTCTTCAATCCTTCTGTCTTCTTCTACCTCGAATTTTAACTTTGTGATTATCTTCTTGACTTCCTCTGAGTCAAAATTTTGGGATCCTTCTTTCATCTTTAGTTCTTCCTTGAGTGACTTTTTTTATTTCTTTATTTCCTTAGTTATTCTAAGGACCTGATTAATTCTTCTTTGAGATCAAATTCACTTTATTCTTCGAAACTATCGGAGGTTCCCTGATTTTCCCTATGCATAAATAATACATTTTCATAGTCACTATCACTTTCATAATCTTCATTAGATGAGGAACTGTCTTCTCTTGAGTAGAGATTTTTCTTGAAGGATTTCCTATTATCTCCTTTCTTATTTCCCTTTTGATATTTATTTTCTTTCTTGGGAAATTATTCTTCATCGTTTTCCGACTTCTTAGCATAAGGACATTTATTAGAAAAATGACCAATTTTAACACAATTGAAACATTTTTAGGGAAGCATATGTTTTTACTTGTTGGTTCCTCTCTTCAGCTTCCTCATGAAGTTGGTTATTTCTTGATCTTCATCTAAGCCATCACTACAAATGAAACTTGGCTTTGAATTTTGCTTATGTTTGTTCTTCTTTGTCTTCTTGGATGCCTTGAATGCTTCTTCCTTCTTGGGTGAATTATCCTTCTTTGTCCTCATTTCATAGGCTATGAGTATCCCATGTAACTCATCAAAGGATGACTCCTTGCCACATTCAACTAGTCGACAAGGAGTCATTTAAATAAGAAGGACATAAAAAATGGAGACTTGGTCTTGTTATACAACAACCAAATAAAAGGAAAATCGAGAAAGCTAGAGACAACATGGCTTGGGCCTTATGTTGTTGAAGACATTAGATCGATATGAGCAGTTCAAATTTGAACCTTGTTAGGGAAGCCATTCAAGAAAGTAATTAAAGCAGATTGTTTAAAAAATTATTATACATAGAAGGTAAGAAGCCTTGTTGGAAAAATTAGTAGGAAAAAATGCCAACTGGGACCGACCAAAGATGGAAAGAAAAATATAACAGTTTGGTCAAAGTTAGAAAAATATAGACTAATCAGATCATTAAGAAAATAAATCCTCCTTGTATTGATAGATCAAAGGCATTTATAACATTCAGGTATAGAAATACAGGTATAAAAAACTGTTAGAAGGGAAGCTGAGTATTAAGAGAATTTGAAATCCTCAAAGAAAACAAAAAAAAAGAAGAATGAAGAGAGAAAGAAGCTCCTGTTCGAGCCATAGACAAAGAAAAAGAAGACACGATCGACACACTACTCCATCTCCTGACTTAAGATAAATCCTCCTAAAAAGATAGTCAATTGATCAAGACAGATCCCATTCAAGAGAGCGAGATTTAGTCAAGCGTGGTTCAAGTGAGTGTGGTTATCATAAAAATGGAAGTAAGTACAACAAAATGGAGGAGTGGACTATCCATCAAGAACATCGACTAAGTAGATCTAACAATAACAAACATGAAGACTTAAAAGCAATAGTTGGTCGATCCATATACCAACCATGCATCAATAGAGGAGACCTAGTTAACACTGACCATGAAAAAATCGAATCCATAAGGGTTGGTGCATTTAAGTTGTGGAAGGAAAGGAAGGACAAAAATGATAGTAACATTAATAACCAACGTGATGGAGAAGACCGTTGTGTAGCCACCAATATAACTGTCAGTTTCCTCACATGTACAATAACGAATTACAGAGCACTCCAATTAATGAATGACAAGACCCACATGAATGCCAACTAAGAAATATCTTAGATGTCCACTCATACGAGTCGGTCATATCTCCAATAATTATGACAGAGGTGCATGTATATAGGGAACAACTGGATGAATTTAATCCAAATTTTGGTCTACCACTTATAAATTTGGAAGACACATATAAATTCACCTCACTATTATTCCTCCCCCGCAGCCAAGTATAGAGCCGACCGCGTAACTAGGTGAACCTGCAACCTCTCTCAACTTTCTTAATAGCACTTCCCTAGAGATAGAAATGTTGAGAATGAGAGGACAATTCTTATAGGCAATGGAAGGGTCAATACCAAGACAAAGGTTCCACAAAACAACCACGATGTCATTCCATATTCAGATGCATAACATACGACATTTGTGACTAGAGGAAATGGACTGGAGCAAAAAATGGCATAATTTTACAGAATGGGGGATGGAGAATGGTTTTTGGAATCCTGAAACCGAATTCCTAGAAAAATCTGGAATTAGGCACATGTTGGGAGAACCGCAAGTCGTTGACTTAGGACGATGGAAAGAAGAAGCAACAAAATTTATCATCAACCATTTTCATCAGGGATAAATCTAGTTCAATAACACCATAACAATAACAGGCGGTCTTATTCACTGAATTACCAATATTCCAAAGACGGGGGTTACAATTTCAAAGACATCAAATGCTAATGATTGGATGCAGTTCCTAATGGGGTTGACAACAACAAAAAATTCCAAGGGACTAGTCATCAAAAAAATCACTAACCTAGGGAAAGATGGACTCCTATAATCATATCTCTATGCTTTACACTAGGCGATCAAGTTTCAGACGCCAAAATGACGATGATAGAATCAATAGGCAAAGTCTTTCAGAAAACATAAACTTTCAACTGGTTAGAGTACCTAGTTGACATCATCTGAACTAATTGCAAGTAGTGCTGAGAATATGGCAAGGCTATCAAGTTCCATTCTCTATTAATATGGATAGCAATGGAGTAGTACACTCTAGTTGTTGAGGCTACATTCACAATCAAGAAATTCCTAGCGATGGAGAAGTATAGAATTTTTTCAACAGAACAAGCAGGTGCTTATAGTTCAATGCTAACCCAATAAATGTTTTGACTATGGGTTGGAAACTTGAAAGAAAATTCACACAGGTGGCAGGTTAAGAAACCAATATTTTGGGACCTACCGAATCCTTGCCACATTTAACGAGAACTCGATTGCACCAAGATTTGGTGTGGAGTCAGGTTGACACCAGAACCAAAGGAACTTCATTATCAACTGGCGACAAAAGAAATATTCATGGAGCTAGAAAGACAGATAGGCCAAGAGATAGAAATTTCTCCTGAAGTATACTAATCATGATTTCCTTTGATTCTTCCTCGTATCGATGGATATCAGTAGGAGGAAAGAGAAGCATAGATTTATGCAATTTATTTTTTTGAAGACATGGAATCCCTGACAATCAGTGCAGGGTAAAGCATGATATGCTAGTCATATTTTCTCTGGCTATTAGTTTTATGAAAAATGGATTTAGAGACTTGTTCACGACCTCTACTTGTCCATTTTCTTGGGGGTAGTAAGGGGAAGATTGACCATGTTTAAACCCTAGTTTTGATGCTAATTATTTCATCATTTCATTCTGAAAGTGACTACCATGATCAATGACAATCACACTTGGGATTTAGAACATGGCTATAATTTGATTGAACACAAAAAATGAAGCAATCTTACCATTGTATTTAATTTTAGGCATGGCCTCGGCCCACTTAGTAAAGTAGTCTACGACCACGATAATATATTAATGGCCCCTAGCCGAAGTTGGGTTGCAATCCACAAAATCCACCCCCCACTTGGTGAAGGGACCGATGGTAATGACTAGGTGAAGAGGGGATGGATGCGAGCACATATTCTGAGTGAAAAAATGGTAGGGGTGACACTTCGTGACTACTTTGACACAATATTTAAAAATAGACGACAAAAAATAACCAGCTCACAATATTTTCTGGGCTATCGCAAGCCTGGATAGATGACCACCACAAGCCCCACTGTGACAGTCATTAAGGACAGACTTAACCTCTTCATGAGTCAAGCAATGACACAAGATATTATCTATGCTTCGGAAAGTGTCACCGACAATAAGTTAGTTCTTATCTTGATATCGTATATGTCGTTAGTCATCTCTTGAAAGATGCTGAGGGAAATTTAAGGTTTGAAGGTAGATCACAACATATCCATACTATGGGTTTGACGACGATACAAGGAAAATGTATTCATCTGCAAATGAATAAACATGAATAACATCCTCATCTAACCAAGGGAAGTCCGATATTAACTTGGAAAAAACTAGTTATTTCTTGGATTTTGCTGAGGCAAAATCAAGATCAAACTATTGCAAGATAAAAATCCATTTATTATATTTCCCCCCTATGATACACCTAGTAAGGACTTATTGAAATGTATTGACATAAAAAAACACGATAGTTTTGAAAAGTAATATATAGTGTCATAATATTTGAATTACATGAATGAAAGCCAAATCTAGCTTCTCAACGTGAGAATACTTGAGTTCAGGGCTGACTGAGTTTTGAATAATATAGTAAACAACGTTCTCATGGAGCTCATCATCCTCCTAAACCAAAACCATACCAATCTTCCCTTCAGACGTGACGATATAAATAAAATAATCTCTAATGTAGTCCAGAGGCTTCAACAGAGGATTCGATACCAAGGATTTCTTCATAGCATCAAAGGATTCCTGGGCTCTCTCATCCCATATAAAAGGAGTGTCCTTCTTCAAGAGATGCATGAAACCCTTAGTAATATTGGCATAGTTCACTATAAACTAGAGTAAAAAGTTAGCTTTCCTCTGCAAACCTTGACGCTGACAAATAGTGCACGGGGGAGGCAATTGAAGTATTTCCTCAAACCTTAAAGGATCCACCATAATCCCAGTCTCAGAGATTAAGAATCCTAGAAGTCGAACCAACCTAACAAAAAAGATTAACTTATGAGGGTTCAAATAGATGCGATAATAGCGACATCTTTCAAAACTAGCCGAAGGTGGGTAGAGTGGTCCACTCTCTTGAGAGAATGAGAAACGAGATCATCAAGGTAAGTGTTGTAACCTAATTCTTCACCCCTTCCTCTCCTCTCTCTTTTCCCTATGCCTTCATCAAATTTGTCCTCTTCAGGTTGATAAATTTGGTTTCCCATATGTTCAATAACTTGGTTTTCTTTGTTGGCTTGCTTGAATGATTCTTTGCGCATTTTTTTTCTGTTTTTCCTAAAGGATAAATACATGTTGTATTGGGTTTAGAATGTTTGTCATCATTTTTTCCATTAATTGAGATCACAACAGGTCGACCAAGCCTTTTTGTATGCACAGGAAACACCCATGGACATACACAACAATCTAGAGAAGTCAATTTTAGAATCAGATTGTGGGAACATACAGGTTAATTTTCAACGGTGGAGATCCATTAGGCCAATCATATTGATGGTTTTCATGCATTCGGAATTTCAAAATCACATGGGTTTTAACATCAAGAGAGAACCCATGAAGTATTAGAATCACCCGAAGAATCGAAGTCCCAAAGTCCCAAGAGCCTACCATGTCACTCCGGGCCCATACCACTCTGATAGATCTCCAAGCACAACATTCATAAACTCCTGAAGCCTGAACACCTGAAGTCCCGAAGTGAATCTGGACCATCCATCAGCAAGGACACATGGAGGCAGATCTTTCACTTCAGAGACTTAGCACTCCAGAAGGTTTGTGAAGCACTAAGGCAAGAATTTCCCGAAGCCTGAACTCTAGAAGCAAATCTGGACCATCCATCAATGAGGACATGTGGCGACATATCTCCCTCTTTGAATATACAACACTTCGAAGGATTGCATGAGAAAGGATATGAAAACTCTCAAAGCCCGAACTCCCAAAGTCAATCTGGACCATCCAGACCCAGATACCACGTGGAAGCAGATCCCTCACTTTGGAAATGTGACCCTCTTGAGGATGGTAAGAACTATGCATTGAAAAGGCCCGAAGCCCGAACTCCCGAAGTGATCGCGAACCGTTAATCTCAAATCAACAAGAACCATTGATCCTAGAAGTAGGTAAATATCTTCCGTATCACATATTACAATGAGATCGATGACCACGCTTCATTGCGGGGACGCAAACTACTTGAACGTTAATTTTCCAAAGCGGTCCCGCAATTGGAACCATGGTATTGTTGGAAGGGTACGTGGTAGCTTATGGGGGATTGCATGGGTCAGAGTGGTGTGGACCCAAAACAATCTCAATAACTTCTGCAAAAACATGCTTAAATGACATCAAGTCACCACCTCACCTCCACTCACCTCCACTTCATCTACATCCATGTCATCCACCTTCACACGTCATGTCTTCCTATTGGACGCCCACCTCCACGTTTTCCTGTTCCCAACCAGTTCATCATAGATAAAGAGAGAAGAAGGGCCAGTTACAGTGGAGATAGAGTGCACTTAGCTTCCGAAAGATCATACATAGACATAAAGTTAAGTCTCGGTCCCATATCAATGCAGAATAGCTTCAGAACACTTCAGTAGACTACCTCCTCCTCAAGAAAGAGATCTGCTCATGCAGCCAGTTGTCTCCAGTGGCCTCCAACAACTCACAGGCATGCCATTACTCAACACAAATCTCTGTTATGTCACTCCAAGGCCTATTTTTTTCTGATTCAGTTCCTCCAGTGCATGCATCAGTTCTATCTCAGAGACAGTAGTAGTTTTTAGTTGATTAATTCCACCATTTTCTTAGGTTAGAGACAAGAGTGGTATTCTCTGTGTGATAAGAATCACTCTTTTTTATTAATTCTAGTGTCATATTCAATTAAATAATTTGTTTTACAAACAATTACCTAAAATTAGGTCTCAATCCCCTAAGGACGAGAACCTATGCAACTCTGATAAATAGGGGGTCTTTGAATGTTTTGAGGGTCAGCGTTTTTGGGAAAGAATAGCACTACATCAGACTAGTTGGATCCATTCTATGAATGGATTAAGTTTCTCTACCTGGTGAGCATACCCTTGATGACAGTGTTTTGTTCAAATCTTCATGTGTTTTTATCTTATCTTGAATGCAGTTTTTGATCTGTGCAAAGTACCTGTCATTTCCTTTCAACTATTGTGTACCTTTTCTTTATTGATATGAAACCTGTGAAAAAAGATAATGCTTGGTGAATAATTTCTTTTATCGCAACCCGAAGGAGTAATTGTGTCTTGATACATGTTTAATGTCTTGAAATGATATTTTAAGTATTGAACTTCTTGTAGCAAATTATTCATTGAATAGTTTGTTGTTTCCCTTTGTTTTCTATTATTTCACTGGTTTGTCATTAGTGTGCCACCAACCAAGGAGGAACCTCATCCACATCATTTTTTCAACCCAACCTTTCTTTTTTATTGATATAATAACCCTCTGACCAACCAACAAAAATTAAAAGAAACAATCATTCTAAACTGATAGGTGGCCTAGATTTTCCCTTTAGCAGTTAGGTGCATACCTTAGGAACAAGATCTTTTGGCACCATTTCCGTGGAACAAAGTAACAAAACATATTTCCTTGGGAGAATGACAATTGATCAGCTCTGACCTTTGATGATGAGAAAATATCAGACATAGACAAACTACCATCTTTCACCTGGCGACTTCACTGAGTAAAATTTAAAGAAGAAATATTGGCACCCAGAAAGGGATTCAACAGTTCTAGATATGAAAACAACAAATCCAAGAAGGCTCCTTCTAACCCTAAGAATAATGTAGTAGTCTCTAAGACAGAAAGGAAACTAAGAAAATCCATTGTAGCTCAAAGATATACTTCCCCCCTCAAGGGTAAAGCTACACACAAAGAGCCTACGTCTAATCACAATCACAAGCAACTTGAATTTACTATCCCTGAATATCATAATTCCAAGGAAGCTCAGACATCTCCAACTCCTAATTCTACCTCATCATCCAATCCCGCATCCACTCCTGTATCTCCCATAAATTTGTAGATTCCTATTATTCAAACCATGGCTATCAATAGGATGGATGTCATAATTGTTTTCAGATATGCACCCCTAGTGATACCTGTAGGTTTACATGCACTCCCAACCACTGATTACATGAAATATTTACCAAGATATAATGGGGAAGGTGAATTAACTGTTGAGGAACATCTGGTATCCTTTTACAACTTTTCAGACAACTTTAACATTGATTATGAAGATGTGTGGATGAGGTTTTTTGTACAGAGTTTGGATGGGGATGTCAGAAAATGGTTTAGGGGTCTTTCTCCAACCTCCATTGAATATATTTAGGCATTGGATGAAACTTTCATAAAGCAATGGGGAGATAGGAAATATTATCTCTACTACATCACTGAATTTGGGGCTCTAAAGAGAAAGAATGGTGAATCTATTTCAGAGTTCACCAAGAGATTCAATAAAATGTATGGCAGAATCCTAGATGAAATCAAACCATCTGAAGCCTCTGCCAAGATCACTTATGCTAATTCATTTTATGCATAGTTCTCCCTCCTCTTGAGAGAGATAAGATCAGCCACACTGTTGTCCATGTAAGAAGCAACCATTGAGGTTGAATCTAATATTTTGGCATCAGACCGATTAAAGAATAGATCTAATAAAGAGAAGAAAAAACAGAGAGAGGATGCCCCTACCTCCTCTAACTTGGCCACATCTGATCCAAAGCTTTATGAAACGACCAAAACTTTGAAGGATCTGACTTATGAAATAGCTAAGTGAAAATGGGAATCTAAACATCCAAACAGATCTTTCCAAGGAGCTGGTAATAGAAATCAAAATTAGTTCAGAAGGCCTAATGATGCCCCTCAAATAATGCAGAGAGAAAGGAGAAATGATGATGATCAAAGTGTAGTGCCTCCTTTCCAAAACAATTAGATTGAGGAGATGTATGCAGACAGTGATGTTGTGGATGATACTGCTGTGCTTTTTAATGAAATAGATTACTATACTAGTCACTTAACATAGCAAGATTATGAGGTAGCACATTTTTCAAATCAGTTTGATGATCAGATAGGGGAGGAGGGAGTAATTCAAGGTCAAGCCAAGAAGAAATATGATTTGAGGATGAGAAACGAGGCTTCCAGAAATACCACCTTTGATCAAAGAAAACAAGCTAAAGCTCCTCCCAAGCCAAGTCCAAATAAATGTATGTCCTCTAAAACTCAACAACTTCCCCCATCAAAACCTATTGCCACTGAAATAAAGGAAGTTGTTAAGACACTGACCTCTTTCATCCTGGAACACGAGCTGAGAGAAATCAATATCCCCGTGCCTTTGACAAAATTGTTAAAAAATGAACCTTTCAAAAAATCCATCATGAAAGTTCTGCAACCAACTCCTTCTAGTGTATCTTCTGATGCCATTAGTCTGCAGGATGAAAACCTAGCCATTATTGTGGGTCCACACATTGAGGATGGATCTGATGCTTCTCCTCCTTTCTGTATATCTTTAAATGTCCATGATAAGATCCTGCATAACTATCTTATGGACTCAGAAGCCTCTCACAATGTCATGCCCAAAGTTGTTATGGAAGAACTAGGTCTGGAGATTACGAAGCCTTACCAAGACTTGCAGTCCTTTGATTCTAAGAAAGTAAAATGTCTGGGATTGATAAAGGATATGGTGGTTTCTCTAGCACAATTACCCATGAAGAGTGTAGTGATGGAAATTACTGTAGCATATATTCCCCCAAAGTTTGGTACGCTTTTATCCAGAAATTGGGATAAGAAGGTTGGAGGATCATTACAAATGCTCCTCACTTATTCCACCATTCCTGTGTTTGGAGGTGAACATAGGAGGATATAAAGAGAGGTAAGGTTATCCTACATTATCAGTGACCATTATAACCCAAGAAATCACCCAATTTATGCTATTGAGGATGATATTGGCTCATCTATATTTCATTTAAATGATGATGAAACTGAAATATTAGTTAGCCAATGCAAAGATTAGCCACTAAACGGTCAAAAAAACAAAGTATGGAAGATGTATTTCGATGTATCTTCATCAAAGGAAGGATCTGGTGCATGTATACTCTTCATTTCCCCTTCAAAAGAAGTAATAACCCTTTCTTATAAGATGGAGTTTGAAACCACTAATAACATAGCTGAATATGAAGATCTGGTGTTGGGATTGAGGGATGCTAGAGACATGGCCATTGATTGTGTAGCAGGTTTTGGTGATTCTGAGTTAATCATCAATCAAGTAAGGAACATCTATCAGGATAAGCAACATAGGCTCAAGCAATACAAAAATGAGGTATGTGATTTGATCGACAATTTCTTTCTAGCATTTAACATTTCCTTCATTCTCAGAGAATATAATCAGAAGACTGATTCTATGGCCTTAGTTTCCAATACTTTCAGGACTCCCATTGGCCCAAATATTAAATATCAGGTGGAAATCAAACATAGAACTGCCATACCAGACAACATAAAGAACAAACAATTCTTTAGTGATGATCTAGAACTACAGATATTTCTACACACCATTGATGAATTATCGAATATCACAATTGATCAAGAAAGTCAAGAAGGTGAAAATGAGGAATTATAAGATCAACAAACATCTCATCTACTGAAGACAGTAGCTGGTCATGATATTGTGGAGATGAAAACCAATCACATTCCAAGAGGACTAGTGCCATTGGAAATGTTGTTTGACAGTAATTATGTTTACAAAGGAACTACCATAAAGAATCAAAAAGAAGAGGTGAGAGATTGGAATATTGGGACCACTGAGAATCCCAAGATCATCCAGTTTTCCAAAGCATTAGTTGCAAAACAAAAAGACAGGTATGTCAATCTCATTAAAAAGTTTGTTGATACTTTTGCATGGTACTATGAAGATTTGAAGACATTTGACACTGACATCATCCAGCATAAGATCCCTCTAAAGATCGGCTCCAAGCCATTCAGATAGAAGATTCAACAATTTAATCCCATGTTAATGTCCATAATTGAGAAAGAGATGAAAACAATGTTGGATGCCAAGATTATTGTACCATTGAGGTATTCAAACTGGGTGGCCAACTTAGTACTTGTAAGGAAGAAAAGTGGGGATATATGCTTATGTGTTGATTTCAGAAATCTCAACAAGTGTTCTCTAAAGGACAAGTACCCCCTCCCCAAGATGGATCATATTTTACAGAGGGTGGTAGGTGCATACAAAATTTCCTTGTTAGATGGATACTCTGGTTATAACCAGATAGCAATTTTTGAAGAGGATAAAGAAAAAAAAAACATTCACTACCCCATGGGGAACATTCATGTATGACAAGATGCCCTTTGGGCTGATGAACACAGGGGCCACTTTTCAGAGGGCCATGGATGTAGCTTTTGTGGGGGGAAAAGAAAAAATTATGGTTATATACTTGGATGACATCACCATTTTCTCGAAGTCTAATGATGAACATTTGCAGCATTTGGAGTGGGTTTTAAAGAAATGCAGGAGGTATGGAATATCCTTGAATCCTATGAAATCTCACTTTTCCAAGCCAGAAGGAAAAATATTGGGCCACATCATATCAATAGGAGGTATAAAAATTGATCCAAATAGGGCGTGTGCCATTCAAGAGATTGATATCCCCATAAATAAAAAGGTTGTCCAATATTTTATTGGTAAGATAAACTTCCACAGACATTTCGTGCCACATTTTGCTGAAATTCTGAAACCTATTACTAACATGTTGAAGAAAGATGATGTGATAAAATGGTCCTTGGAGGCAAAATAATCTTTTCAAACAATCAAGCAAGATTTATTTGAAGCCCTTGTGTTAGCCAATCCTAACTATACCAAATATTTCTTCATCTTCTCCTTTGCTTCCGAGGAAACCATTGTTGTTGTGATACTGCAGAAAAATGAAGAAGGGCATGAACAACCCATAGCCTTTTTCAACAGATCCCTCCGAGATGTTGAGCTGAAGTATGATATATTAGAGAAACATGCTTATGCACTGGCTAAAGCACTCAAAGCCTTCAGGGTGTATGTGCTACAGTCTCGCATAATGAACTTTGTTCCTAGCAGTAGTGTCAAAGAGATTCTGGTCCAGCTAGACAATGAGGGGAAAAGAGGAAAATGGATTGTCAAACTGTTGGAGTATGACCTAGACATAAATCCCACCAAGGTGATCAAGGGGAAAGGACTGGATAAATTGCTATCAGAATCAAATTGTAAGGTGCTATAATTGGCTCAAATCTTCACCCAATCAGATGAACCCATCATACAGCCTGGACAAGACAACTTACAAATATTTGAAAACTACTCCTCTTCACCTTGGTATAAAAAAATCATCTATTTTGTACAACATTTTGAATGCCCACTAGATGTGAAGAAGACAAAGGCAAGGTCTCTCAAGTTGAAAGCTATCAAATTCTTCATTTCAAACCAGAGCTTGTATTGGAGAGTTCCCGCTGGCATCTTGTTAAGATGCCTTGATGAAAATGAAGCCAAAAGAGTCACAACAAAAATGCAAAGAGGAGTNTCAAAGGATGACTCCTTGCCACATTCAACTAGTCGACAAGGAGTCATTTAAATAAGAAGGACATAAAAAATGGAGACTTGGTCTTGTTATACAACAACCGAATAAAAGGAAAATCGAGAAAGCTAGAGACAACATGGCTTGGGCCTTATGTTGTTGAAGACATTAGATCGATATGAGCAGTTCAAATTTGAACCTTGTTAGGGAAGCCATTCAAGAAAGTAATTAATGCAGCTTGTTTAAAAAATTATTATACATAGAAGGTAAGAAGCCTTGTTGGAAAAATTAGTAGGAAAAAATGCCAACTGGGACCGACCAAAGATGGAAAGGAAAATATAACAGTTTGGTCAAAGTTAGAAAAATATAGACTAATCACATCATTAAGAAAATAAATCCTTCTTGTATTGATAGATCAAAGGCATTTATAAAATTCAGGTATAGAAATATAGGTATAAAAAACTGTTAGAAGGGAAGCTGAGTATTAAAAGAATTTGAAAGCCTCAAAGAAAACAAAAAAAAAGAAGAATGAAGAGAGAAAGAAGCCCGTGTTCGAGCCATAGACAAAGAAAAAGAAGACACGATCGACACACTACTCCATCTCCTGACTTAAGATAAATCCTCCTGAAAAGATAGTCAATTGATCAAGACAGATCCCATTCAAGAGAGTGAGATTCAGTCAAGCGTGGTTCAAGTGAGTGTGGTTATCATAAAAATGGAAGTAAGTACAACAAAATGGAGGAGTGGACTATCCATCAAGAACATCGACTAAGTGGATCTAACAATAACAAAAATGATGACTTAAAAGCGATATTCGGTCGATCCATATACCAACCATGCATCAATAGAGGAGACCTAGTCAACACTGACCATGAAAAAATCGAATCCATAAGGGTTGGTGCATTTAAGTTGTGGAAGGAAAGGAAGGACAAAAATGATAGTAACATTAATAACCAACGCGATGGAGAAGACCGCTATGTAGCCACCAATATAATTGTCATTTTCCTCACATGTACAATAACGAATTACAGAGCGCTCCAATTAATGAATGACAAGACCCACATGAATGCCAACTAAGAAATATCTTAGATGTCCACTCATACGAGTCGGTCATATCTCCAATAATTATGACAGAGGTGCATGTATCTAGGGAACAACTGGATGAATTTAATCCAAATTTTGGTCTACCACCTATAAATTTGGAAGACACATATAAATTCACCTCACTATTATTCCTCCCCCGCAGCCAAGTATAGAGNTCAAAGGATGACTCCTTGCCACATTCAACTAGTCGACAAGGAGTCATTTAAATAAGAAGGACATAAAAAATGGAGACTTGGTCTTGTTATACAACAACCGAATAAAAGGAAAATCAAGAAAGATAAAGACAACATGGCTTGGGCCTTATGTTGTTGAAGACATTAGATCGATATAAGCAGTTCAAATTTGAAACTTGTTAGGGAAGCCATTCAAGAAAGTAATTAATGCAGCTTGTTTAAAAAATTATTATACATAGAAGGTAAGAAGCCTTGTTGGAAAAATTAGTAGGAAAAAATGCCAACTGGGACCGACCAAAGATGGAAAGGAAAATATAACAGTTTGGTCAAAGTTAGAAAAATATAGACTAATCACATCATTAAGAAAATAAATCCTTCTTGTATTGATATATCAAAGGCATTTATAAAATTCAGGTATAGAAATACAGGTATAAAAAACTGTTAGAAGGGAAGCTGAGTATTAAAAGAATTTGAAAGCCTCAAAGAAAACAAAAAAAAAGAAGAATGAAGAGAGAAAGAAGCCCCTATTCGATCCATAGACAAAGAAAAAGAAGACACGACCGAAAAACTACTCCATCTCCTGAATTAAGATAAATCCTCCTAAAAAGATAGTCAATTGATCAAGACAGATCCCATTCAAGAGAGCGAGATTCAGTCAAGCGTGGTTCAAGTGAGTGTGGTTATCATAAAAATGGAAGTAAGTACAAAAAAATGGAGGAGTGGACTATCCATCAAGAACATCGACTAAGTAGATCTAACAATAACAAATTTGATGACTTAAAAGCAATAGTCGGTCGATCCATATACCAACCATGCATCAATAGAGGAGACCTAGTCAACACTGACCATGAAAAAATCGAATCCATAAGGGTTGGTGCATTTAAGTTGTGGAAGGAAAGGAAGGACAAAAATGATAGTAACATTAATAACCAACGCGATGGAGAAGACCGCTATGTAGCCACCAATATAATTGTCATTTTCCTCACATGTACAATAACGAATTACAGAGCGCTCCAATTAATGAATGACAAGACCCACATGAATGCCAACTAAGAAATATCTTAGATGTCCACTCATACGAGTCGGTCATATCTCCAATAATTATGACAGAGGTGCATGTATCTAGGGAACAACTGGATGAATTTAATCCAAATTTTGGTCTACCACCTATAAATTTGGAAGACACATATAAATTCACCTCACTATTATTCCTCCCCCGCAGCCAAGTATAGAGCCAACTTCGCAACTAGGTGAACCTGCAACCTCTCTCAACTTTCTTAATAACACTTCCCTAGAGATAGAAATGTCGAGAATGAGAGGACAAGTCTTAGAGGCAATGGAAGGGTCAATACCAAGACAAAGGTTCCACAAAACAACCACAATGTCATTCCATATCTAGATGCAGAACATACGACAATCGTGACTAGAGGAAATGGACTGGAGCAAAAAATGGCATAATTTTACAGAATGGGGGATGGAGAATGGTTTTTGGAATCTTGAAACTGAATTCCTAGAAAAATATGGAATTAGGCACATGTTGGGAGAACTGCAAGTTGTCGACTTAGGACGATGGAAAGAAGAAGCAACAAAATTTATCATCAGCCATTTTCATCAGGGATAAATCTAGTTCAATAACCCCATAACAATAACAGGTGGTCTTATTCACTGAATTACCAATATTCCAAAGATGGGGGTTACAATTTCGAAGACATCAAATGCTAATGATTGGATGCAGTTCCTAATGGGGTTGACAACAAAAAAAAATTCCAAGGGACTAGTCATCAAAAAAATCACTAACCTAGGGAAAGATGGACTCCTATAATCATATCTCTATGCTTTACACTAGGCGATCAAGTTTCAGACGCCAAAATGACGATGATAGAATCAATAGGTCAAGTCTTTCAGAAAACATAAACTTTCAACTGGTCAGAGTACCTAGTCGACATCATCTGAACTAATTGCAAGGAGTGCTAAGAATATGGCAAGGCTATCAAGTTCCATTCTCTATTAATATGGATAGCAATGGAGTAGTACAATCTAGTTGTTGAGGCTACATTCACAATCAAGAAATTCCTAGCGATGGAGAAGTGTAGAATTTTTTCAACAGAACAAGCAGGTGCTTGTAGTTCAATGCTAACCCAATAAATGTTTTGACTATGGGTTGGAAACTTGAAAGAAAATTCACACAGGTGGCAGGTTAAGAAACTAGTATGTTGGGACGTACCGAATCCTTGCCACATTTAACGAGAACTCGACTGCACCAAGATTTGGTGTGGAGTCAGGTTGACACCAGAACCAAATGAACTTCATTATCAACTGGCGACAAAAGAAATATTCATGGAGCTAGAAAGACAGATAGGCCAAGAGATAGAAATTCCTCCTGAAGTATACTAATCATGAATTCCTTTGATTCTTCCTCGTACTGATGGATATTAGTAGGAGAAAAGAGAAGCATAGATTTATGCAATTTATTTTTTTGAAGACATGGAATCCCTGACAATCAGTGCAGGGTAAAGCATGATATGCCAGTCATATTTTCTCTGGCTATCAGTTTTATGAAAAATGGCCTTAGAGACTTGTTCACGACCTCTACTTGTCCATTTTCTTGGGGGTAGTAAGGGGAAGATTGACCATGTTTAAACCCTAGTTTTGATGCTAATTATTTCATCATTTCATTCTGAAAGTGACTGCCATGATCAATGACAATCACCCTCGGGATTTAGAACATGGCTATAATTTGATTGAACACAAAAAATGAAGCAATCTTACCATTGTATTTAATTTTAGGCATGGCCTCGGCCCACTTAGTAAAGTAGTCTATGACCATGATAATATGTTGATGGCCCCTAGCCGAAGTTGGGTTGCAATCCACAAAATCCACCCCCCACTTGGTGAAGGGACCGACAGTAATGACTAGGTGAAGAGGGGATGGATGCGAGCGCATATTCTAAGTGAAAAAATGGTAGGGGTGACACTTCGTGACTACTTCGACACAATATTTAAAAATAGACGACAAAAAATAACCAGCTCACAATATTTTCTAGGCTATCGCAAGCCTGGATAGATGACCACCACAAGCCCCACTGTGACAGTCATTAAGGATAGAATTAACCTCTTCATGAGTCAAGCAATGACACAAGATATTATCTATTCTTCGGCAAGTGTCACCGACGATAAGTTAGTTCTTATCTTGATACCGTATATGTCGTTAGTCATCTCTTGAAATATGCTGAGGGAAATTTAAGGTTTGAAGGTAGATCACAACATATCCATACTATGGGTTTGACGACGATACAAGGAAAATGTATTCATCTGCAAATGAATAAACATGAATAACATCCTCATCTAACCAAGGGAAGTACGATATTAACTTGGAAAAAACTAGTTATTTCTTGGATTTTGATGAGACAAAATCAAGATCAAACTATTGCAAGATAAAAATCGATTTATTATATTCCCTTCCTATGATACGCCTAGTAAGGACTTATTGAAATGTATTGACATAAAAAAACACGATAGTTTTGAAAAGTAATATATAGTGTCATAATCTTTGAATTACATGAATGAAAGCCAAATCTAGCTTCTCAACGTGAGAATACTTGAGTTCAGGGTTGACTAAGTTTTGACTAATATAGTAAACAACGTTCTCACGGAGCTCATCATCCTCCTAAACCAAAACCATACCAATATTCCCTTCAGACGCGACGATATAAATAAAATAATCTCTAATGTAGTCCGGAGGCTTCAACAGAGGATTCGATACCAAGGATTTCTTCATAGCATCAAAGGATTCCTGGGCTCTCTCATCCCATATAAAAGGAGTGTCCTTCTTCAAGAGATGCATGAAACCCTTATTAATATTGGCATAGTTCACTATAAACTAGAGTAAAAAGTTAGATTTCCTCTGCAAACCTTGACGCTGACAAATAGTGCACAGGGGAGGCAATTGAAGTATTGCCTCAAACCTTAAAGGATCCACCATAATACCAGTCTCAGAGACTAAGAATCCTAGAATTTGAACCAACCTAACAAAAAAGATGAACTTATGAGGGTTCAAATAGATGCGATAATAGCGACATCTTTCAAAACTAGCCGAAGGTGGGTAGAGTGGTCCACTCTCTTGAGAGAATGAGCAACGAGATCATCAAGGTAAGTGTTGTAACCTAATTCTTCACCCCTTCAAATTTTTCCTCTTCAGGTTGATAAAGTTGGTTTCCCATATGTTCAATAACTTGGTTTTCTTTGTTGGCTTGCTTGAATGATTCTTTGCGCATTTTTTTTTTTCTGTTTTTCTTGAAGGATAAATACATGTTGTATTTGGTTCAGAATGTTTGTCATCATGTTTTCCATTAATTGAGATCACAACAGGTCGACCAAGCCTTTTTGTATGCACAGGAAACACCCATGGACAAACACAACAATCCAGAGAAGTCAATTTCAGAATCAGATTGTGGGAACATACAGGTTAATTTTCGACGGTGGAGATCCATTAGGCCAATCATATTGATGGTTTTCATGCATTCGGAATGTCAAAATCACATGGGGTTTAACATCAAGAGAAAACCCATGAAGTATTAGAATTACCCGAAGAGTCGAAGTCCCAAAGTCCCAAGAGCCTACCATGTCACTCCGGGCCCGTACCACTCTGATAGATCTCCAAGCACAACATTCATAAACTCCTGAAGCCTGAACACCTGAAGTCCCGAAGTGAATCTGGACCATCCATCAGTAAGGACACATGGAGGCAGATCTTTCACTTCAAAGACTTAGCACTCCAGAAGGTTTGTGAAGCACTAAGGCAAGAATTTCCCGAAGCCTGAACTCTAGAAGCAAATCTGGACCATCCATCAACGAGGACATGTGGCAACAGATCTCCCTCTTCGAATTTACACCACTTCGAAGGATTGCATGAGAAAGGATATGAAAACTCTCAAAGCCCGAACTCCCAAAGTCAATCTAGACCGTCCAGACCCAGATACCATGTGGAGGCAGATCCCTCACTTTGGAAATGTGACACTCTGGAGGATGGTAAGAACTATGCATTGAAAAGGCCCGAAGCCCGAACTCCCAAAGTGATCGCGAACCGTTAATCTCAAATCAACAAGAACCATTGATCCTAGAAGTAGGTAAATATCACCCGTATCATATATTACAATGAGATCGACGACCATGCTTCATTGCGGGGATGCAAACTACTCGAACATTAATTTTCCAAAGCGGTCCTACAATTGGAACCATGGTATTGTTGGAAGGGTACGTGGTAGCTTATGGGGGATTGCATGGGTCAGAGTGGTGTGGACCCAAACCACCCTCAATAACTTCTGCAAAAACATGCTTAAATGAAATCAAGTCACCACCTCACCTCCACTCACCTCCACTTCATCTACATCCATGTCATCCACCTTCACGCGTCATGTCTTCCTATTGGACGCCCACCTCCATGTTTTCCTGTTCCCAACTAGTTCATCATAGAGAAAGAGAGAAGAAGGGCCAGTTACAGTGGAGATAGAGTGCACTTAGCTTCCGAAAGATCATACATAGACATAAATTTAAGTCTCAGTCCCATATCAATGCAGAATAGCTTCAGAACACTTCAGTAGACTACCTCCTCCTCAAGAAAGAGATCTGCTCATGCAACTAGTTGTCTCCAGTGGCCTCCAAAAACTCACAGGCATGCCATTACTCAACACAAATCTCTTTTCTGTCACTCCAAGGCCTATTTTTTTCCGATTCAGTTCCTCCAGTGCATGCATCAGTTCTATCTCAGAGACAGTAGTAGTTTTTAGTTGATTAATTCCACCATTTTCTTAGATTAGAGATAAGAGTGGTCTTCTCTGTGTGATAAGAATCACTCTTTTTTATTAATTCTAGTGTCATATTCAATTAAATAATTTGTTTTACAAACAATTACCTAAAATTAGGTCTCAATCCCCTAAGGACGAGAACCTATGCAACTCTGATAAATAGGGGGTCTTTGAATGTTTTGAGGGTCGGAGTTTTTGGGAAAGAATAACACTACATCAGACTAGTTGGACCCATTCTATGAATGGATTAAGTCTCTCTACCTGGTGAACATACTCTTGATGACAGTGTTTTGTTCAAATCTTCATGTGTTTTTATCTTATCTTGAATGCAGTTTTTGATTTGTGCAAAGTACCTGTCATTTCCTTTCAACTATTGTGTAACTTTTCTTTATTGATATGCAACCTGTGAAAAAAGATAATGCTTGGTGAAGAATTTCTTTTATCGCAACCCGAAGGAGTAATTGTGTCTTGAAACATGTTTAATGTCTTAAAATGATATTTTAAGTATTGAACTTCTTGTAGCAAATTATTCATTGAATAGTTTGTTGTTTCCCTTTGTTTTCTATTATTTCACTGGTTTGTCATTAGTGTGCCACCAACCAAGGAGGAACCTCATCCACATCATTTTTCCAACCCAACCTTTCTTTTTTATTGATAGAATAACCCTCTTACCAACCAACACAAATTAAAAGAAACAATCATTCTAAACTAATAGGTGGCCTAGATTTTCCCTTTAGCAGTTAGGTGCATACCTTAGGAACAAGATCTTCTGGCACCATTGTCGTGGAACAAAGTAACAAAACATATTTCCCTGGGAGAACAACAATTGATCAGCTCTGACCTTTGATGATGAGCAAATATCAGACACAGACAAACTACCATCTTTCACCTGGCGACTTCACTGAGTAAAATTTAAAGAAGAAATATTGGCGCCCAGAAAGGGATTCAACAGATCCAGATATGAAAACAACAAATCCAAGAAGGCTCCTTCTAACCCTAAGAATAATGCAGTAGTCTCTAAGACATAAATGAAACTAAGAAAATCCATTGTAGCTCAGAGATATACTTCCCCCCTCAAGGGTAAAGCTACACACAAAGAGCCTACGTCTAATCACAATCACAAGCAACTTGAATTTGCTAGCCCTGAATATCATAATTCCAAGGAAGCTCAGACATCTCCAAATCCTAATTCTACCTCATCATCCAATCCCGCATCCACTCCTGTATCTCCCATAAATTTACAGATTCCTATTATTCAAACCATGGCTATCAATAGAATGGATGTCATAATTGTTGTCAGATATGCACCCCTAGTGCTACCTGTAGGTTTACATGCACTCCCAACCACTGATTACATGAAATATTTACCAAGATATAATGGGGAAGGTGAATTAACTGTTGAGGAACATCTGGTATCCTTTTACAACTTTTCAGACAACTTTAACATTGATTATGTAGATGTGTGGATGAGGTTTTTTGTACAGAGTTTGGATGGGGAAGTCAGAAAATGGTTTAGGGGTCTTTCTCCAGCCTCCATTGAATATATTTAGGCATTGGATGAAACTTTCATAAAGAAATGGGGATATAGGAAATATTATCTCTACTACATCACTGAATTTGGGGCTCTAAAGAGAAAGAATGGTGAATCTATTTCAGACTTCACCAAGAGATTCAATAAAATGTATGGCAAAATCCTAGATGAAATCAAACCATATGAAGCCTCTGCCAAGATCACTTATGCTAATGCATTTTATGCATAGTTCTCCCTCCTCTTGAGAGAGATAAGATCAGCCACACTGTTGTCCATGTAAGAAGCAACCATTGAGGTTGAATCTAATATTTTGGCATCAGACCGGTTAAAGAATAGATCTAATAAAGAGAAGAAAAAACAGAGAGAGGATGCCCCTACCTCCTTTAACTTGGCCACATCTGATCCAAAGCTTTATGAAACGACCAAAACTTTGAAGGATCTGACTTATGAAATAGCTAAGCGAAAATGGGAATCTAAACATCCAAACAGAGCTTTCCAAGGAGCTGGTAATATAAATCAAAATCAGTTCAGAAGGTCTAATGATGCCCTTCAAATAATGCAGAGAGAAAGGAGAAATGATGATGATCAAAGTGTAGTGCCTCCTTTCCAAAACAATTATATTGAGGAGATGGATGCAGACAGTGATGTTGTGGATGATACTGCTGTGCTTTTTAATGAAATAGATTACTATACTAGTCACTTAACATAGCAAGATTATGAGGTAGCACATTTTTCAAATCAGTTTGA
>JZKD02S1815636.1:62194-82726 GCA_000966675.3 Picea glauca
GTCAATCTATGTATATGATCAAGGAATTATACAATAAAGTGGAATTAGCTTTATGGGAAAGGGACATATTACTGTATCATATTAATGGAAAGTAAAGATTACAACCTGAGCCTTGTTGTCGCAAACTTCCTTTCGATGGCCCTTGGCTACGACACACACACTTGCTCACTTGCATGAAGAATATTAACTCCTTTGGATGAACTTGTTGGAGTCTCCAAGCTGCTGTATCATCAGTCCTTCATACAATTCTTTTCACCAATTCTCCAATGAATCTTGCTTAACCTTGTTTGCTTAACCTTTTCCATGAGAATTCACTCAATATATAGGAGAGAATGAATTGGTTACTTGGATAAGAATGATCCCAAAATATCAAGGAATCCAGTACTAGGATAACCATTCGAATGCCATCTCATCCTTCTAGAAGATTCCTTTCTAGAAGTTTCGAGAATTCATCTTTTTCCCTTCTTTAGAAAGATTTCTCACCCTAGCAGTTTAACACAGTGTGAACTTCTCGTACCCTGGCTTAAGGCAGCCTGTGAGAATCATGCATTCTCGCAGGCAAATATACTAGCAGCCTGTGAACAATCCTCAAAAATGTGATTTTTGGAAAGAGATGAAGGTAACTTTTCTCATGAGAAAGTTCTAATGAAGAGACTGAGTACACCATCATCAATACATCATCATGACGACCAAAATCATGGGTAACAGTTGGTACAACAAGTTGCAAGGATAGAGTTTGATAGTCAGAGTGCAATTTTTCTAGTGAAGAACCCTGCTTATCATTCAAAGACAAAGCACATTGATGTTCAATATCACTTTGTGAGAGACATGATTGAAGAAAAGAAAGTATCANCTCAATATATAGGAGAGAATGAATTGGTTACTTGGATAAGAATGATCCCAAAATATCAGGGAATCCAGTACTAGGATAACCATTCAAATGCCATCTCATCCTTCTAGAAGATTCCTTTCTAGAAGTTTCGAGAATTCATCTTTTTCCCTTCTTTAGAAAGAGTTCTCACCCTAGCAGTTTAACACAGTGCGAACTTCTCGTACCCTGGCTTAAGGCAGCCTACGAGAATCATGCATTCTCGCAGGCAAATATACTAGCATCCTATGAACAGTCCTCAAAAATGTGATTTCTGGAAAGAGATGAAGGTAAATTTTCTCATGAGAAAGTTATAATGAAGAGACTGAGTACACCATCATCAATACATCATCATGACGACCAAAATCATGGGTAACAGTTGGTACAACAAGTTGTAAGGATAGAGTTTGATAGTCAGAGTGCAATTTTTCTGGTGAAGAACCCTACTTATCATTCAAAGACAAAGCACATTGATGTTCAATATCACTTTGTGAGAGACATGATTGAAGAAAAGAAAGTACCACTGATGAAGGTGGACACTTTGAATAATGTTGCAGACTCATTAACAAAATTTGTGAGCACCGAGAAGTTCTCTTGGTGTAGAGGATCCATGGGCGTTGTTGCCCGGGATTGTTGACTATGTAACCCTATAACCCCCTATATGAAAAGAAAACAACAAGTGGGAGAATGTTGGGTATGTGTTATATTCTTTGCACAAATTTTCTTCCTTGGGAAACATGTCACATGCCTCGGGAAACGTGTCATGTATTTAGGTGGTTTTTCGGCACATGGTTTTTGCCGATGGTTTTCTATTTCCAGTTAAGGAATTAGGGTTTTGGACTAATACAGGTAATTGGGTTAGGGTTTTGGATGTCGTTGACTTCTATATGTATATTTTATTGTAAACAATGTATCACAATGAATAAATATAGAATATGTTGGTTTTCCTGGTTTGTGTTTCCAGGGGAAAAAACTCTTGTAATGTTTGCATTTGCCATTGTATATTTTATGTTCTTTTTCTGAATATCTGTTTGCAGTAGATATTGTACAAGGTTAGAATTTACAACACCCATTTACTAGGCCTCCAAAGATCTCTGTATCATCTAGATTGTGCAGGATAAATGTGTTGTTGTTCAGAACTTCCACCACCTTAAAAGGGCCAAACTAGAGATTGTAAAATTTACCATGCTTGGACTTTTCATCCCTTCTAGCATCCAACCTCAAGACGAGGTCACCTTTATGAAAAATCTCCTTCTTGGTTTTCTTATCAAAGGCTATTTTGATATTGCTCTAGTATGCTTCTATCCTCTGATCTAGTGCTTCTCTTCTTTGTTGAATTTCTATAATCTAGAAGATTCTCCTTTGGATGTCATTGGGTTCCTCAATCTCCTTCTGCAAGAATTTTAGGACTGGTATACCAAGATGTGTGGGAAAAACAACATTTATGCCATAAACAAGCTAGAATGGTGAGGTTCCTAGAGACTTCTTAGTGTTGATTCTATCAACCCATAAATCATATTTGAGTTTAGAGTCCCGAGATTTCTTGCTTTCAGTCAACAACTTCTGAATGATCTTCATGAGATTCTTGTTTGATGATTCTTCCAGGCCATTTCCCTGAGGGTAATAGGGTGTGGAATGTGTCAACAGAATGTTATGAATGCCAAAAAATTCAATCATGGCTTTGGACTTGAATGCTTGGGAATTTTTTGTTACAAGCTTACTGGGGCAACCAAATCTCGAAAAAATATTGGTTTCCAGGAAGTTCATGATCACATTGTCAGTGGAATTCCTAGTGGGCACAGCCTCAATCCATTTTGTGAAGTAGTTGGTGGTAGTGGGGATCCACTTGTGTTTTCCAGTAGAGGGTGGATTTATATCTCCTATGAATTTTAACCCCCATTGCTGAAACATACTACTGGCATTGATAGGTTTTAGGGGCAGTGATAGTAACTTATGTTTCCCTACAAACATTTGGCATTCATTGTAGGCTCTAACAGTGGAAAACACATCAGAGAAAAGGGTGGTCCAGTAGTATCCTGCCCTTAGGATATTGAGAGTTGTGGCCTTCCAATGTTGGTGTCCTCCACATACTCCTCTTTGCATTTTTGTTGTGACTCTTTTGGCTTCATTTTCATCAAGGCATCTTAACAAGATGCNAAGACAAAGCACATTGATGTTCAATATCACTTTGTGAGAGACATGATTGAAGAAAAGAAAGTATCACTGATGAAGGTGGACACTTTGAATAATGTTGCAGACTCATTAACAAAATATTTGAGCACCGAGAAGTTCTCTTGGTGTAGAGGATCCATGCGCATTGTTGCCCTGGATTGTTGACTATGTAACCCTGTAACCCCCTGTATGCAAAGAAAACAACAAGTGGGATAATGTTGGGTATGTGTTATATCCTTTGCACAAATTTTCTTCCTCAGGAAACATGTCACATGCCTCGAGAAACGTGTCATGTATTTAGGTGGTTTTTCGGCACATGGTTTTTGCCGATGGTTTTCTATTTCTAGTTAAGGAATTAGGGTTTTGAACTAATCCAGGTAATTGGGTTAGGGTTTTGGATGTCGTTGAATTCTATATGTATATTTTATTGTAAACAATGTATCACAATGAATAAATATAGAATATGTTGGTTTTCCTGGTTTGTGTTTCCAGGGGAAAAAACTCTTGTAATGTTTGCATTTGCCATTGTATATTTTATGTTCTTTTTCTGAATATCTGTTTGCAGTAGATATTGTACAAGGTTAGAATTTACAACACCCATTTACTGGGCCTCCAAAGATCTTTGTATCATCTAGATTGTGTAGGATAAATGTGTTGTTGTTCAGAACTTCCACCACCTTAAAAGGGCCAAACCAGAGATTGTAAAATTTACCATGCTTGGACTTGTCATCCCTTCTGGCATCCAACCTCAAGACGAGGTCACCTTTATGAAAAATCTCCTTCTTGGTTTTCTTATCAAAGGCTATTTTGATATTGCTCTAGTATGCTTCTATCCTTTGATCTAGTGCTTCTCTTCTTTGTTGAATTTCTATAATCTAGAAGATTCTCCTTTGGATGTCATTGGGTTCCTCAATCTCCTCCTGCAAGAATTTTAGGACTGGTATACCAAGATGTGTGGGAAAAACAACATTTATGCCATAAACAAGATGGAATGGTGAGGTTCCTAGAGACTTCTTAGTGTTGATTCTGTCAACCCATAAATCATATTTGAGTTTAGAGTCTCAAGATTTCTTTCTTTCAGTCAACAACTTCTGAATGATCTTGATGAGATTCTTGTTTGATGATTCTTCCAGGCCATTTCCCTGAGGGTAATAGGGTGTGGAATGTGTCAATGAAATGTTATGAATGCCAAAAAATTCAATCATGGCTTTGGACTTGAATGTTTGGGAATTTTCTGTTACAAGCTTACTGGGGCAACCAAATCTGGAAAAAATATTGGTTTCTAGGAAGTTCATGATCACCTTGTCAGTGGAATTCCTGGTGGGCACAGCCTCAATCCATTTTGTGAAGTAGTCGGTGGTAGTGGGGATCCACTTGTGTTTTCCAGTAGAGGGTGGATTTATATCTCCTATGAATTTTAACCCCCATTGTTGAAACAGACTACTGGCATTGATAGGTTTTAGGGGCAGTGATAGTAACTTATGTTTCCCTACAAACATTTGGCATTCATTGTAGGCTCTAATAGTGGAAAACACATCAGAGAAAAGGGTGGTCCAGTAGTATCCTGCACTTAGGATATTGAGAGTTGTGGCCTTCCAATGTTGGTGTCCTCCACATACTCCTCTTTGCATTTTTGTTGTGACTCTTTTGGCTTCATTTTCATCAAGGCATCTTAACAAGATGCCAGCAGGAACTCTCCAATACAAGCTCTAGTTTGAAATGCAAAATTTGATAGCTTTCAACTTGAGAGACCTTGCCTTTGTCTTCTTCACATCTAGTGGGCATTCAAAATGTTGTAGAAAATAGATGATGTTTTTATACCAAGGTGAAGAGGAGTAGTTTTCAAATATTTGTAAGTTGTCTTGTCCAGGCTGTATGATGGGTTCATCTGATTGCGTGGATATTTGAGCCAATTATAGCACCTTACAATTTGATTATGATAGCAATTTATCTAGTCCTTTCCCCTTGATCACCTTGGTGGGATTTATGTCTAGGTCATACTCCAATAGTTTGACAATCCATTTTCCTCTTTTCCCCTCATTGTCTGGCTGGACCAGAATCTCTTTGACACTGCTGCTAGGAACAAAGTTCATTATGCGAGACTGTAGCACATACACCCTGAAGGCTTTGAGTGCTTTAACCAGTGCATAAGCATGTTTCTCTAATATATCATACTTCAGCTCAACATCTCGGAGGGATCTGTTGAAAAAGGCTATGGGTTGTTCATGTCCTTCTTCATTTTTCTGCAGTAGCACAACAGCAATGGTTTCCTCGGAAGCAAAGGAGAAGATGAAGAAATCTTTGGTATAGTCAGGACTGGCTAACACAAGGGCTTCAAATAAATCTTGCTTGATTGTTTGAAAAGATTATTTTGCCTCCAAGGACCATTTTATCACATCATCTTTCTTCAACATGTTAGTAATAGGTTTTAGAATTTCAGCAAAATGTGGCACGAAATGTCTGTGGAAGTTTATCTTACCAATAAAAGATTGGACAACCTTTTTATTTATGGGAATATCAATCTCTTAAATGGCACACACCCTATTTGGATCAATTTTTATACCTCCTATTGATATGATGTGGCCCAAGATTTTTCCTTCTGGCTTGGCAAAGTGAGATTTCATAGGATTCAGGGATATTCCATACCTCCTACATTTCTTGAAAACCCACTCCAAATGCTGCAAATGTTCATCATTAGACTTGGAGAAAATGGTGATGTCATCCAAGTATATAACCATAATTTTTTCTTTTTCCCCCACAAAAGCTACATCCATGGCCCTCTGAAAAGTGGCCCCTGTGTTCATCAGCCCAAAGGGCATCTTGTCATACATGAATGTTCTCCATGGGGTAGTGAATGTTTTTTTTTCTTTATCCTCTTCAAAAATTGCTATCTGGTTATAACCAGAGTATCCATCTAACAAGGAAATTTTGTATGCACCTACCACCCTCTGTAAAATATGATCCATCTTGGGGAGGGGGTACTTGTCCTTTAGAGAACACTTGTTGAGATTTCTGAAATCAACACATAAGCGTATATCCCTACTTTTCTTCCTTACAAGTAATAAGTTGGCCACCCAATTTGAATACCTCAATGGTACAATAATCTTGGCATCCAACATTGTTTTCATCTCTTTCTCAATTATGGACATTAACATGGGATTAAATTGTTGAATCTTCTGTCTGAATGGCTTGGAGCCAATCTTTAGAGGGATCTTATGTTGGATGATGTCAGTGTCAAATGTCTTCAAATCTTCATAGTACCATGCAAAAGTATCAACAAACTTTTTAATGAGACTGACATACCTGTCTTTTTGTTTTGCAACTAATGCTTTGGACAACTTGATGATCTTGGGATTCTCAGTGGTCCCAATATTCCAATCTCTCACCTCTTCTTTTTGATTCTTTATGGTAGTTCCTTTGTAAACATAATTACTGTCAAACAACATTTCCAATGGCACTAGTCCTCTTGGAATGTGATTGGTTTTCAGCTCCACAATATCATGACCAGCTACTGTCTTCAGTAGATGAGATGTTTGTTGATCTTATAATTCCTCATTTTCACCTTCTTGACTTTCTTGATCAATTGAGATATTTGATAATTCATCAATGGTGTGTAGAAATATCTGTAGTTCTAGATCATCACTAAAGAATTGTCTGTTCTTTATGTTGTCTGGTATGGCAGTTCTATATTTGATTTCCACCTGATATTTAATATTTGGGCCAATGGGAGTCCTGAAAGTGCTGGCAACTAAGGCCATAGAATCAGTCTTCTGATTATGTTCTCTGAGAATGAAGGAAATGTTAAATGCTAGAAAGAAATTGTCAATCAAATCACATACCTCATTTTTGTATTGCTTGAGCCTATGTTTCTTATCCTGATAGATGTTCCTTACTTGATTGATGATTAACTCAGAATCACCAAAAAATGCTACACAATCAATGGCCATGTCTCTGGCATCCCTCAATCCCAACACTAGATCTTCATATTCAACTATGTTATTAGTGGTTTCAAACTCCATCTTATAAGAAAGGGTTATTACTTCTTTTGAAGGGGAAATGAAGAGTATACATGCACCAGATCCTTCCTTTGATGAATATACATCGAAATACATCTTCCATACTTTGTTTTTTTTACCGTTCAGTGGCTAATATTTGCATTGGCTAACTAATATTTCAGTTTCATCATCATTTAAATGAAATATAGATGAGCCAATATCATCCTCAATAGCATAAATTAGGTGATTTCTTGGGTTCTAATGTTCACTGATAATGTAGGATAACCTTACCTCTCTTTATATCCTCCTATGTTCACCTCCAAACACAGGAATGGTGGAATAAGTGAGGACCATTTGTAATGATCCTCCAACCTTCTTAGCCCAATTTCTGGATAAAAGTGTACCAAACTTTGGGGGAATGTATGCTATAGTAATTTCCATCACTACACTCTTCATGGTTAATTGTGCTAGAGAAACCACCATATCCTTTATCAATCCCAGACATTTTACTTTCTTAGAATCAAAGGAGTGCAGGTCTTGGTAAGGCTTGGTAATCTCCAGACCTAGTTCTTCCATAACAACTTTGGGC
This sequence comes from Picea glauca, assembly GCA_000966675.3. Lineage (NCBI taxonomy): Eukaryota > Viridiplantae > Streptophyta > Pinopsida > Pinales > Pinaceae > Picea > Picea glauca. The sequence goes on from JZKD02S1815636.1 coordinate 69,819, forward strand.
ATGACATTGTGAGAAGCTTCTGAGTCCATAAGATAGTTATGCAGGATCTTATCATGGACATTTAAAGATATATAGAAAGGAGGAGAATCATCAGAGCCATCCTCAATGTGTGGACCCACAATAATGGATAGGTTTTCATCCTGCAGACTAATGGCATCAGAAGATACACTAGAAGGAGTTGGTTGCAGAACTTTCATGATGGAATTTTTGAAAGGTTCGTTTTTTAACAATTTTGTCAAAGGAACAGGGATTTTGATTTCTCTCAGCTCGTGTTCCAGTATGAAAGAGGTCAGTGGCTTAACAACTTCCTTTATTTCAGTGGCAGTAGGTTTTTATGGGGGAAGTTGTTGAGTTTTAGAGGACATACCTTTATTTGGACTTGGCTTGGGAGGAGCTTCAGCTTGTTTTCTTTGATCAAAGGTGGTATTTTTGGAAGCCCCGTTTCTCATCCTCAAATCATATTTCTTCTTGGCTTGACCTTGAATTACNACATTGATGTTCAATATCACTTTGTGAGAGACATGATTGAAGAAAAGAAAGTATCACTGATGAAGGTGGACACTTTGAATAATGTTGCAGACTCATTAACAAAATCTATGAGCACCGAGAAGTTCTCTTGGTGTAGAGGATCCATGGGCATTGTTGCCCTGGATTGTTGACTATGTAACCCTGTAACCCCCTGTATGCAAAGAAAACAACAAGTGGGAGAATGTTGGGTATGTGTTATATTCTTTGCACAAATTTTCTTCATCGGGAAACATGTCACATGCCTCGGGAAACGTGTCATGTATTTAGGTGGTTTTTCGGCACATGGTTTTTGCCGATGGTTTTCTATTTCCAGTTAAGGAATTAGGGTTTTGGACTAATCTAGGTAATTGGGTTAGGGTTTTGGATGTCGTTGACTTCTATATGTATATTTTATTGTAAACAATGTATCACAATGAATAAATATAGAATATGTTGGTTTTCCTGGTTTGTGTTTCCAGGGGAAAAAAGTCTTGTAATGTTTGCATTTGCCATTCTATATTTTATGTTCTTTTTCTAAATATCTATTTGCAGTGGATATTGTACAAGGTTAGAATTTACAACACCCATTTACTAGGCCTCCAAAGATCTTTGTATCATCTAGATTGTGCAGGATAAATGTGTTGTTGTTCAGAACTTCCACCACCTTAAAAGGGACAAACCAGAGATTGTAAAATTTACCATGCTTAGACTTGTCATCCCTTCTGGCATCCAACCTCAAGACGAGGTCACCTTTATGAAAAATCTCCTTCTTGGTTTTCTTATCAAAGGCTATTTTGATATTTCTCTAGTATGCTTCTATCCTCTGATCTAGTGCTTCTCTTCTTTGTTGAATTTCTATAATCTAGAAGATTCTCCTTTGGATGTCATTGGGTTCCTCAATCTCCTCCTGCAAGAATTTTAGGACTGGTATACCAAGATGTGTGGGAAAAACAACATTTATGCCATAAACAAGCTGGAATGGTGAGGTTCCTGGAGACTTCTTAGTGTTGATTCTGTCAACCCATAAATCATATTTGAGTTTAGAGTCCCGAGATTTCTTGCTTTCAGTCAACAACTTTTGAATGATCTTGATGAGATTCTTGTTTGATGATTCTTCCAGGCCATTTCCCTGAGGGTAATAGGGTGTGGAATGTGTCAACGAAATGTTATGAATGCCAAAAAATTCAATCATGGCTTTGGACTTGAATGCTTGGGAATTTTCTGTTACAAGCTTACTGGGGCAACCAAATCTGGAAAAAATATTGGTTTCCAGGAAGTTCATGATCACCTTGTCAGTGGAATTTCTGGTGGGCACAACCTCAATCCATTTTGTGAAGTAGTCGGTGGTAGTGGGGATCCACTTGTGTTTTCCAGTAGAGGGTGGATTTATATATCCTATGAATTTTAACCCCCATTGTTGAAACAAACTATTGGCATTGATAGGTTTTAGGGGCAGTGATAGTAACTTATGTTTCCCTACAAACATTTGGCATTCATTGTAGGCTCTAACAGTGGAAAACACATCAGAGAAAAGGGTGGTCAGTAGTATCCTGCCCTTAGGATATTGAGAGTTGTGGCATTCCAATGTTGGTGTCCTCCACATACTCCTCTTTGCATTTTTGTTGTGACTCTTTTGGCTTCATTTTCATCAAGGCATCTTAACAAGATGCCAGCAAGAACTCTCCAATACAAGCTCTGGTTTGAAATGCAGAATTTGATAGCTTTCAACTTGAGAGACCTTGCCTTTGTCTTATTCACATCTAGTGGGCATTCAAAATGTTGTAGAAAATAGATGATGTTTTTATACCAAGGTGAAGAGGAGTAGTTTTCAAATATTTGTAAGTTGTCTTGTCCAGGTTGTATGATGGGTTCATCTAATTGGGTGAAGATTTGAGCCAATTATAGCACCTTACAATTTGATTTTGATAGCAATTTATCCAGTCCTTTCCCCTTGATCACCTTGGTGGGATTTATGTCTAGGTCATACTCCAACAGTTTGACAATCCATTTTTCTCTTTTCCCCTCATTGTCTGGCTGGACCAGAATCTCTTTGACACTGCTGCTAGGAACAAAGTTCATTATGCGAGACTGTAGCACATACACCCTGAAGGCTTTGAGTGCTTTAACCAGTGCATAAGCATGTTTCTCTAATATATCATACTTCATCTCAACATCTCGGAGGGATCTGTTGAAAAAGGCTATGGGTTGTTCATGCCCTTCTTCATTTTTCTGCAGTAGCACAACAACAATGGTTTCCTCGGAAGTAAAGGAGAAGATGAAGAAATCTTTGGTATAGTCAGGACTGGCTAACACAATGGCTTCAAATAAATCTTGCTTGATTGTTTGAAAAGATTATTTTGCCTCCAAGGACCATTTTATCACATCATCGTTCTTCAACATGTTAGTAATAGGTTTCAGAATTTCAACAAAATGTGGCACGAAATGTCTGTGGAAGTTTATCTTACCAATAAAAGATTGGACAACCTTTTTATTTATGGGGATATCAATCTCTTGAATGGCACACACCCTATTTGGATCAATTTTTATACCTCCTATTGATATGATGTGGCCCAATATTTTTCCTTCTGGCTTGGAAAAGTGAGATTTCATAGGATTCATGGATATTCCATACCTCCTGCATTTCTTGAAAACCCACTCCAAATGATGCAAATGTTCATCATTAGACTTGGAGAAAATGGTGATGTCATCCAAGTATATAACCATAATTTTTTCTTTTTCCCCCACAAATACTACATCCATGGCCCTCTGAAAAGTGGCCCCTGTGTTCATCAGCCCAAAGGGCATCTTGTCATACATGAATGTTCCCCATGGGGTAGTGAATGTTTTTTTTTCTTTATCCTCTTCAAAAATTGCTATCTGGTTATAACCAGAGTATCCATCTAACAAGGAAATTCTGTATGCACCTACCACCCTTTGTAAAATATGATCCATCTTGGGGAGGGGGTACTTGTCCTTTAGAGAGCACTTGTTGAGATTTCTTAAATCAACACATAAGCGTATATCCCCACTTTTCTTCCTTACAAGTACTATGTTGGCCACCCAGTTTGAATACCTCAATGGTACAATAATCTTGGCATCCAACATTGTTTTCATCTCTTTCTCAATTATGGACATTAACATGGGATTAAATTGTTGAATCTTCTGTCTGAATGGCTTGGAGCCGATCTTTAGAGGGATCTTATGCTGGATGATGTCAGTGTCAAATGTCTTCAAATCTTCATAGTACCATGCAAAAGTATCAACAAACTTTTTAATGAGACTGACATACCTGTCTTTTTGTTTTGCAACTAATGCTTTGGACAACTTGATGATCTTGGGATTCTCAGTGGTCCCAATATTCCAATCTCTCACCTCTTCTTTTTGATTCTTTATGGTAGTTCCTTTGTAAACATAATTACTGTCAAACAACATTTCCAATGGCACTAGTCCTCTTGGAATGTGATTGGTTTTCAGCTCCACAATATCATGACCAGCTACTGTCTTCAGTAGATGAGATGTTTGTTGATCTTATAATTCCTCATTTTCACCTTCTTGACTTTCTTGATCAATTGAGATATTCGATAATTCATCAATGGTGTGTAGAAATATCCGTAGTTCTAGATCATCACTAAAGAATTGTATGTTCTTTATGCTGTCTAGTATGGCAGTTCTATGTTTGATTTCCACCTGATATTTAATATTTGGGCCAATGGGAGTCCTGAAAGTGCTGGCAACTAAGGCCATAGAATCAGTCTTCTGATTATGTTCTCTAAGAATGAAGGAAATGTTAAATGCTAGAAAGAAATTGTCGATCAAATCACATACCTCATTTTTTGTATTGCTTGAGCCTATGTTGCTTATCCTGATAGATGTTCCTTACTTGATTGATGATTAACTCAGAATCACCAAAAATTGCTGCACAATCAATGGCCATGTCTCTGGCATCCCTAAATCGCAACACCAGATCTTCATATTCAGCTATGTTATTAGTGGTTTCAAACTCCATCTTATAAGAAAGGGTTATTACTTCTTTTGAAGGGGAAATGAAGAGTATACATGCACCAGATCCTTCCTTTGATAAAGATACATCGAAATACATCTTCCATACTTTGTTTTTTTGACCGTTCAGTGGCTAATCTTTGCATTGGCTAACTAATATTTCAGTTTCATCATCATTTAAATGAAATATAGATGAGCCAATATCATTCTCAATAGCATAAATTGGGTGATTTCTTGGGTTCTAATGGTCACTGATAATGTAGGATAACATTACCTCTCTTTATATCCTCCTATGTTCACCTCCAAACACAGAAATGGCGGAATAAGTGAGGACCATTTTTAATGATCCTCCAACCTTCTTAGCCCAATTTCTGGATAAAAGCGTACCAAACTTTGGGGGAATGTATTCTACAGTAATTTCCATCACTACACTCTTCATGGGTAATTGTGCTAGAGAAACCACCATATCCTTTATCAATCCCAGACATTTTACTTTCTTAGAATCAAAGGAGTGCAGGTCTTGGTAAGTCTTGGTAATCTCCAGACCTAGTTCTTCCATAACAACTTTGGGCATGACATTGTGAGAGGCTTCTGAGTCCATAAGATAGTTATGCAGGATCTTATCATGGAAATTTAAAGATATATAGAAAGGAGGAGAAGCATCAGAGCCATCCTCAATGTGTGGACCCACAATAATGGCTAGGTTTTCATCCTACAGACTAATGGCATCAGAAGATACACTAGAAGGAGTTGGTTGCAGAACTTTCATGATGGATTTTTTGAAAGGTTCGTTTTTTAACAATTTTGTCAAAGGCACGGGGATCTTGATTTCTCTTAGCTCGTGTCCCAGGATGAAAGAGGTCAGTGGCTTAACAAATTCCTTTATTTCAGTGGCAGTAGGTTTTGATGGGGGAAGTTGTTGAGTTTTACAGGACATACCTTTATTTGGACTTGGCTTGGGAGGAGATTCAACTTGTTTTCTTTGATCAAAGGTGGTATTTTTGGAAGCCCTGTTTCTCATCCTCAAATCATATTTCTTCTTGGCTTGACCTTGAATTACTCCCTCCTCCCCTATCTGATCATCAAACTGATTTGACAAATGTGCTACCTCATAATCTTGCTATGTTAAGTGACTAGTATAGTAATCTATTTCATTAAAAAACACAGCAGCATCATCCACAACATCACTGTCTGCATCCATCTCCTCAATCTAATTGTTTTGGAAAGGAGGCACTACACTTTGATCATCATCATTTCTCCTTTCTCTCTACATTATTTGAGGGGAATCATTAGGCCTTCTGAACTTATTTTGATTTCTATTACCAGCTCCTTGGAAAGCTCTGTTTGGATGTTTAGATTCCCATTTTTTCTTAGCTATTTCATAAGTCAGATCCTTCAAAGTTTTGGTCGCTTCATAAAGCTTTGGATTAGATGTGGCCAAGTTAGAGGAGGTAGGGGCATCCTCTCTCTATTTTTTCTTCTCTTTATTGGATCTATTCTTTAATCGGTCTGATGCCAAAATATTAGATTCAACCTCAATGGTTTCTTCTTACATGGACAACAGTGTGGCTGATCTTATCTCTCTCAAGAGGAGGGAGAACTATGCATAAAATGCATTAGCATAAGTGATATTGGCAGAGGCTTCAGATGGTTTGATTTCATCTAGGATTCTGCCATACATTTTATTGAATCTCTTGGTGAAGTCTGAAATAGATTCACCATTCTTTCTCTTTAGAGCCCCAAATTCAGTGATGTAGTAGAGATAATATTTCCTATCTCCCCATTGCTTTATGAAAGTTTCATCCAATTCCTAAATATATTCAATGGAGGCTAGAGAAAGACCCCTAAACCATTTTCTGACTTCCCCATCCAAACTTTGTACAAAAAACCTCATCCACACATCTGCATAATCAATGTTAAAGTTGTCTGAAAAGTTGTAAAAGGATACCAGATGTTCCTCAATAGTTAATTCACCTTCCCCATTATATCTTGGTAAATATTTCATGTAATCAGTGGTTGGGAGTGCATGTAAACATACAGGTAGCACTAGGGGTGCATATCTGACAACAATTATGACATCCATCCTATTGATAGCCATGGTTTGAATAATAGGAATTTGCAAATTTATGGGAGATACAAGAGTGGATGCGGGATTGGATGATGAGGTAGAATTAGGAGTTGGAGATGTCTGAACTTCCTTGGAATTATGATATTTGGGGCTAGCAAATTCAAGTTGCTTGTGATTGTGATTAGACGTAGGCTCTTTGTGTGTAGCTTTACCCTTGAGGGGGGAAGTATATCTCTGAGCTACAATGGATTTTCTTAGTTTCCTTTCTATCTTAGAGACTACTGCATTATTATTAGGGTTAGAAGGAGCCTTCTTGGATTTGTTGTTTTCATATCTGGATCTGTTGAATCCCTTTCTGGGTGCCAATATTTCTTCTTTAAATTTTACTCAGTGAAGTCGCCAGGTGAAAGATGGTAGTTTGTCTGTGTCTGATATTTGCTCATCATCAAAGGTCAGAGCTGATTAATTGTCGTTCTCCCAGGGAAATATGTTTTGTTACTTTGTTCCATGGCAATGGTGCCAGAAGATCTTGTTCCTAAGGTATGCACCTAACTGCTAAAGGGAAAATCTAGGCCACCTATCAGTTTAGAATGATTGTTTCTTTTAATTTTTGTTGGTTGGTCAGAGGGTTATTCTATCAATAAAAAAGAAAGGTTGGGTTGGAAAAATGATGTGGATGAGGTTCCTCCTTGGTTGGTGTCACACTAATGACAAACCAGTGAAATAATAGAAAACAAAGGGAAACAACAAACTATTCAATGAATAATTTTCTATAAGAAGTTCAATACTTAAAATATCATTTCAAGACAGTAAACATGTATAAAGACACAATTACTCCTTCGGGTTGCGATAAAAGAAATTCTTCACCAAGCATTATCTTTTTTCACAGGTTGCATATCAATAAAGAAAAGTTACACAATAGTTGAAAGGAAATGACAGGTACTTTGAACAAATCAAAAACTGCATTCAAGATAAGTTAAAAACACATGAAGATTTGAACAAAACACTATCATCAAGAGTATGTTCACTAGGTAGAGAGACTTAATCCATTCATAGAATGGGTCCAACTAGTCTGATGTAGTGCTATTCTTTCCCAAAAACTCAGACCCTCAAAACATTCAAAGACCCCCTATTTATCAGAGTTGCGTAGGTTCTCGTCCTTAGGGGATTGAGACCTAATTTTAGGTAATTGTTTGTAAAACAAATTATTTAATTGAATATGACACTAGAATTAATAAAAAGGAGTGATTCTTATCACACAGAGAAGACCACTCTTGTCTCTAATCTAAGAAAATGGTGGAATTAATCAACTAAAAACTACTACTGTCTTTGAGATAGAACTGATGCATGCACTGGAGGAACTAAATCGGAAAAAAATAGGCCTTGGAGTGACAGAACAGAGATTTGTGTTGAGTAATGGCATGCCTGTGAGTTGTTGGAGGCCACTGGAGACAACTGGCTGCATGAGAATATCTCTTTCTTGAGGAGGAGGTAGTCTACTGAAGTGTTCTAAAGCTATTCTGCATTGATATGGGACTGAGACTTAACTTTATGTCTATGTATGATCTTTCGGAAGCTAAGTGCACTCTATCTCCATTGTAACTGGCCCTTCTTCTCTCTTTCTCTATGATGAACTGGTTGGGAACAGGAAAACGTGGAGGTGGGCGTCCAATAGGAAGACATGACGCATGAAGGTGGATGACATGGATGTAGATGAAGTGGAGGTGAGTGGAGGTGAGGTGGTGACTTGATGTCATTTAAGCATGTTTTTGCAGAAGTTATTGAGGGTGGTTTGGGTCCGCACCACTCTGACCCATGCAATCCCCCATAATCTACCACGTACCCTTCCAACAATACCATGGTTCCAATTGTGGGACCGCTTTGGAAAATTAACGTTCGAGTAGTTTGCATCACCGCAATGAAGCGTGGTCGTCGATCTCGTTGTAATATGTGATACGGGTGTTATTTACCTACTTCTAGGATCAATGGTTCTTGTTGATTTGAGATTAACGGTTCGCGATCACTTCGAGATTTCGGGCTTCGGGCCTTTTCAATGCATAGTTCTTACCATCCTCCAGAGGGTCACATTTCCAAAGTGAGGGATCTGCCTCCACGTGGTATCTGGGTCTGGACGGTCCAGATTGACTTTGGGAGTTCGGGATTTGAGAGTTTTCATATCCTTTCTCATGCAATCCTTCGAAGTGTTATATATTCGAAGAGGGAGATCTGTCGCCACATGTCCTCGTTGATGGATGGTCCAGATTTGCTTCTAGAGTTCAGGCTTCGGGAAATTCTTGCCTTAGTGCTTCACAAACCTTCTGGAGTGCTAAGTCTCCGAAGTAAAAGATCTGCCTCCATGTGTCCTTGCTGATGGATGGTCCAGATTCACTTCGGGACTTCAGGTGTTCAGGATTCAGGAGTTTATGAATGTTGTTCTTGGAGATCTATCAAAGTGGTACGGGCCCGGAGTGACATGGTAGGCTCTTGGGACTTTGGGACTTCGACTCTTCGGGTAATTCTAATACTTCATGGGTTCTCTCTTGATGTTAAACCCCATGTGATTTTGACATTCTGAATGCATGAAAACCATCAATATGATTGGCCTAATGGATCTCCACCGTCGAAAATTAACCTCTATGTTCCCACAATCTGATTCTGAAATTGACTTCTCTGGATTGTTGTGTCTATCCATGGGTGTTTCCTGTGCATACAAAAAGGCTTGGTCGACCTATTGTGATATCAATTAATGGAAAACATGATGACAAACATTCTGAACCAAATACAACATGTATTTATCCTTCAAGAAAAACAGAAAAAAATTGTGCAAAGAATCATTCAAGCAAGCCAACAAAGAAAACCAAGTTATTGAACATATGGGAAACCAACTTTATCAACCTGAAGAGGAAAAATTTGATGAAGGCATAGGGAAAAGAGAGAGGAGAGGAAGGGGTGAAGAATTAGGTTACAACACTTACCTTGATGATCTCATTGCTCCTTCTCTCAAGAGAGTGGACCACTCTACCCACCTTCGGCTAGTTTTGAAAGATGTCGCTATTATCGCATCTATTTGAAGCCTCATAAGTTCATATTTTTTGTTAGGTTGGTTCGACTTCTAGGATTCTTAGTCTCTAAGACTGGGATTATGGTGGATCCTTTAAGGTTTGAGGCAATACTTCAATTGCCTCCCCCGTGCACTATTTGTCAGCGTCAAGGTTTGCAGAGGAAAGCTAACTTTTTACTCTAGTTTATAGTGAACTATGCCAATATTACTAAGGGTTTCATGCATCTCTTGAAGAAGGACACTCCTTTTATATGGGATGAGAGAGCCCAGGAATCCTTTGATGCTATGAAGAAATCCTTGGTATCGAATCCTCTGTTGAAGCCTCCGGACTACATTAGAGATTATTTTATTTATATTGTCGTGTCTGAAGGGAAGATTGGTATGGTTTTGGTTTAGGAGGATGATGAGCTCCATGAGAACGTTGTTTACTATATTAGTCAAAACTTAGTCAGCCCTGAACTCAAGTATTCTCATGTTGAGAAGCTAGATTTGGCTTTCATTCACGTAATTCAAAGATTATGACACTATATATTACTTTTCAAAACTATCATGTTTTTTTATGTCAATACATTTCAATAAGTCCTTACTAGGTGTATCATAGGGGGGAAATATAATAAATGGATTTTTATCTTGCAATAGTTTGATCTTGATTTTGCCTCAGCAAAATCCAAGAAATAACTAGTTTTTTCCAAGTTAATATCGGACTTCCCTTGGTTAGATGAGGATGTTATTCATGTTTATTCATTTGTAGATGAATACATTTTCCTTGTATCATCGTCAAACCCATAGTATAGATATGTTGTGATCTACCTTCAAACCTTAAATTTCCCTCAGCATCTTTCAAGAGATGACTAACGACATATACGATATCAAGATAAGAACTAACTTATCGTCGGTGACACTTGCCGAAGCATAGATAATATCTTGTGTCATTTCTTGACTCATGAAGAGGTTAAGTCTGTCCTTAATGAATGTCACAGTGGGGCTTGTGGTGGTCATCTATCCAGGCTTGCGATAGCCTAGAAAATATTTTGAGCTGGTTATTTTTTGTCGTCTATTTTTAAATATTGTGTCGAAGTAGTCACGAAGTGTCACCCCTACCATTTTTTCACTCAGAATATGTGCTCGCATCCATCCCCTCTTCACCTAGTCATTACCGTCGGTCCCTTCACCAAGTGGGGGGTGGATTTTGTGGATTGCAACCCAACTTCGGCTAGGGGCCATCAACATATTATCGTGGTCGTAGACTACTTTACTAAGTGGGCTGAGGCCATGCCTAAAATTAAATACAATGGTAAGATTGCTTCATTTTTTGTGTTCAATCAAATTATAGCCATGTTCTAAATCCCGAGTGTGATTGTCATTGATCATGGCAGTCACTTTCAGAATGAAATGATGAAATAATTAGCATCAAAACTAGGGTTTAAACATGGTCAATCTTCCCCTTACTACCCCCAAGAAAATGGACAAGTAGAGGTCGTGAACAAGTCTCTAAAGCCATTTTTCATAAAACTGATAGCCAGAGAAAATATGATTGGCATATCATGCTTTACCCTGCACTGATTGTTAGGGATTCCATGTCTTCAAAAAGATAAATTGCATAAAGCTATGCTTCTCTTTCCTCCTATTGATATCCATCAGTACGAGGAAGAATCAAAGGAAATCGTGATTAGTATACTTCAGGAGGAATTTCTATCTCCTGGCCTATCTGTCTTTCTAGCTCCATGAATATTTTTTTTGTCGCCAGTTGATAATGAAGTTCCTTTGGTTCTGGTATCAACCTAACTCCACACCAAATCTTGGTGCAGTTGAGCTCTCGTTAAATGTGGCAAGGATTCAGTAGGTCCCAACATACTGGTTTCTTAACCTGCCACCTGTGTGAATTTTCTTTCAAGTTTCCAACCCATAGTCAAAACATTTATTGGGTTAGCATTGAACTACAAGCACCTGCTTGTTCTGTTGAAAAAATTCTATACTTCTCCATCACTAGGAATTTCTTGATTGTGAATGTAGCCTCAACAACTGGATTGTACTACTCCATTGCTATCCATATTAATAGAGAATGGAACCTGATAGCCTTGCCATATTCTTAGCACTCCTTGCAATTAGTTCAGATGATGTCGACTAGGTACTCTGACCAGTTGAAAGTTTATGTTTTCTGAAAGACTTGACCTCTTGATTCTATCATCGTCATTTTAGCGTCTGAAACTTGATCGCCTAGTGTAAAGCATAGAGATATGATTATAGGAGTCCATCTTTCCCTAGGTTAGTGATTTTTTTGATGACTAGTCCCTTGGAATTTTTTGTTGTTGTCAACCCCATTAGGAACTGTATCCAATCATTAGCATTTGATGTCTTCAAAATTGTAACCCCTGTCTTTGGAATATTGGTAATTCAGTGAATAAGACCGCCTGTTATTGTTATGGGGTTATTGAACTAGATTTATCCCTGATGAACATGGCTGATGATAAATTTTGTTGCTTCTTCTTTCCATCGTCCTAAGTCGACGACTTGCGGTTCTCCCAACATGTGCCTAATTCCAGATTTTTCTAGGAATTCGGTTTCAGGATTCCAAAAACCAATCTCCATCCCCCATTCTGTAAAATTATGCCATTTTTTGATCCAGTCCATTTCCTCTAGTCACGATTGTCGTATGTTCTGCATCTGGATATGGAATGACATTGTGGTTGTTTTGTGGAACCTTTGTCTTGGTATTGACCCTTCCATTGCCTCTAAGACTTGTCCTCTCATTCTTGACATTTCTATCTCTAGGAAAGTGTTATTAAGAAAGTTGAGAGAGGTTGCAGGTTCACCTAGTTGCATAGTCGACTCTATACTTGGCTGCGGGGGAGGAATAATAGTGAGGTGAATTTATATGTGTCTTCCAAATTTATAGGTGGTAGACCAAAATTTGGATTAAATTCATCCAGTTGTTCCCTAGATACATGCACCTCTGTCATAATTATTGGAGATATGACCGACTCGTATGAGTGGACATCTAAGATATTTCTTAGTTGGCATTCATGTGGGTCTTGTCATTCATTAATTGGAGCGCTCTGTAATTCGTTATTGTACATGTGAGGAAAATGACAATTATATTGGTGGCTACATAGCGGTCTTCTCCATCGCGTTGGTTATTAATGTTACTATCATTTTTGTCCTTCCTTTCCTTCCACAACTTAAATGCACCAACCCTTATGGATTCGATTTTTTCATGGTCAGTGTTGACTAGGTCTCCTCTATTGATGCATGGTTGGTATATGGATCGACCGA
>JZKD02S1815647.1:15494-26604 GCA_000966675.3 Picea glauca
TATAAAATTTTCCAAATTAGGTATGGGAGGGGTGTCAAGGTGCCCTATTGGGTTAGCCAATCCCCAAGTCAAGGGTGTTTCCCAAGGAGAACCTATATAAGTCATGTAGTGAGTATGAGGTGGATTTTGGGCAAGACTTCTAGGCATGGGTTCTTGACATACAAGGGTTCGTATTGTCTCATTTATGGATGCCTTTTTAGAGGGTGTGTTTCCCTTCGTACACAATGAAACATTTTTCGAAGCCATTTCATTGTCATTAATTGATTAAAGTCCAAAACAATGAGTACTATGTGCAATGGAAATTAAAGAGTACTACAATACCACTTGAAGCTATAAACACACATAGCACCATATGCAATGGAAAGGGACACCACAAAATGCATTTCCTCAACAAGCGAGACAATTATTACCTATGTGATTTCTTTTGCAGGTCCTTCATTTTTTGGAGAAGTGTTTTATTGTTCCCGAGACCTGAGAGTGAGAATATAGAAGGATAATATTGGCTTTTATCTTTTTCCAGATATAACACCTATGGTGTAATGTTCCCAACCAAATCTGATATAAAAATTAGATCTAATTAGTTGAGAACTTTTGTCAAACACTTTGACGGTATGTTCTATTTCCCTTAGAAAATGCCTTCTTCTTGTTGTCCTAACTTTGATGAGGTTTTTTGATGTGTTAGCATGACATTTGAAATAATTTCTACCTCCTTATAGCTCTTTGATTGTGGGCTGCTATATATAATTGATGGATGTTATGGTTTCTATGTGTTGGCCGATTGAAACATTTTGTCAAACACTTTGTGTGAAATGGATGTAGCATTCATTTAGGTGTATTTTCTGATGTATTTCGGCCCATATTTCATCATGTAATACATAAGGAAAACACATTCAATGATAACCAAATAAATCAAAAACTAATATCTATTAAAAACCATAAGATAATACCTCGAATCCGTGCTTTATTTAATATGCATTTCGCTGTCCAACATACAGTAATTTCTAGATCTGATGTAAGTAATAAAACTACTACTTTATTGGCCTATAATGGCTCCAAAAAGAAAGGAAACAATGTCAATGATCCTCCTTTTCGATACCCTAATGATGGCTGCCCAAAATAGATGTTATATCATGCAAAATCCATAATTCCCATACCTAGAAATGTGCCTTCCTCGTTGCTTATGCCGTGCTAAAATATGCACAATAGATCTAATGTGAAATCTTCATGAAATGGCTGCAAATTGTAGATATGATGATGGATAACTAATATGTGAATATCCCCTAATTGTAGATGACAAATATGCTCACAAATCACTATATCTCAAACCCCCAATATGCCCTCCTTCATGAAATTCACCCAACTATGAAAATAAATAAATATGGAGGTTGGAAACCCCCCACAGTACCAAGGAAATTCGTCCTTAGTGAGCCTAAGACAACCCCAAACAAATCTCCTCAAGATCTCCCTCCAAAAAGACAAATCAAACTATCCTTGACTGAACAATGCACCCTCTCCACAGAAAACCTTCAACAGATGTGCCTCTCTTCACCAAAGATGCACCAACTAGAACTGAACTGGAATAGAATGGCGAGGGATGAATATTTCACCTTCTTTGCCAAGCTTGGACCAGGAATAGAGGGATATTTCACCTCCTTTCTGATCTCTGGGGTTTATTCAATCAAAACCCTCAAAACCCCCAAGTACCATGGACTCTCTAGCTAAGAAGCCATACATCAAAATATCAATCAACATAATGAGAGAATAGAAGCCCCTATCTCTTATTTATACCACTATTTACCTTTTCTCTCAAAGTGACTTTTACTTTACTTTTAATATTTCTTCATAAAATTACTTTATTAATTAATTAACATTTTTTCCTCTAAAAAGTGATTAATTTGTCCTTATGGCTTCTCCGACCACTGAAAGTCACTTTCAATCATCTTATCCTGTATAGATATTCATATCGATTTAGATGAGCTATTACACTAAGTTTTTTCTTCACATATTATGCACCAAATGGCATCCTTAGTGAATTTAATTAAAATATGCTCAATAATAACTCAAAATTACGGAAATCGTTGGAATGCAACAAAACCAAAGACAAGTTGTGTGGAATGGATCCTAATGATGAAATATGATAAATAATTTGAGTTGGACCCAATAAAAAATCTCGATACCTCTTGATCTCACTATCACCCTCAACTAGCTACACTGACAGGCGTCCCAATCTGTAACACAAGTAAATCCAAAAATGGGGACATTACAGTCCTCNATATGCAATGGAAAGGGACACCACAAAATGCATTTCCTCAACAAGCGAGACAATTATTACCTATGTGATTTCTTTTGCAGGTCCTTCATTTTTTGGAGAAGTGTTTTATTGTTCCTGAGACCTAAGAGTGAGAATCTAGAAGGATAATATTGGCTTTTATATTTTTCCAGCTACAACACCTATGGTGTAATGTTCCCAACCAAATCTGATATAAAAATTAGATCTAACTAGTTGAGAACTTTCGTCAAACACTTTGACGATATGTTTTATTTCCCTTAGAAAATGCCTTCTTCTTGCTATCCCGACTTTGATGAGGTTTTCTGATGTGTTAGCATGACATTTGAAATAATTTCTACCTCCTTATAACTCTCTGATTGTGGGTTACTATATATAATTGATGGATGTTATGTTTTCTATGTGTTGGCCGATTGAAACATTTTTTCAAACACTTTGTGTGAAATGGTTGTATCATTCATTTAGGTGTATTTTCTGATGTATTTTGGCCCATATTTCATCATGTAATACATAAGGAAAACACATGCAATGATAACCAAATAAATCAGAAACTAATAGCTATTAAAAACCATAAGATAGTACCTCGAATCCTTGCTTTATTTAATATGCATTTCGCTATCCAACATACAATAATTTCCATATCTGATATAAGTAATACAATTGCTACTTTATTGGCCTATAATGGCTCCAAAAAAAAAGGAAATACTGTCAATGATCCTCATTTTCGATCCCCTAATGATGGCTTCCCAAAATAGATGTTATATCATGCAAAATCCATAATTCCCATACCCAAAAATGTGCCTTCCTTCTTGCTTACACCCTGCTGAAATATGCACAATAGATCTGATGTGAAATCTTCATGAAATGGATGCAACTTGTAGATATGATGATGGATAACTCATATGTGAAGATCCCCTGGTTGTAGATGACAAATATGCTCACAAATCACTGGATCTCAAACCCCCAATATGCCCTCCTTCATGAAATTCGCCCAGCTATGAAAATAAACAAATATGGAGGTTGGAAACCCCCCACAGTGCCAAGGAAAGTCGTCCTTAGTGAGCCTAAGACAACTCCAATCAAATCTCCTCAAGATCTCCCTCCAAAAAGACAAATCGAACTATCCTTGACTGAACAGTGTGCCCTCTCCACAGAAAACCCTCAACGGATGTGTCTCTCTTCACCAAAGATACACCAACTAGAACTTAACTGGAATAGAATGGTGAGGGAGGAATATTTCACCTCCTTGGCCAAGCTTGTACCAGGAACATATGGATATTTCACCTCCTTGCTGATCTCTAGGGTTTATTCAGTCAAAACCCTCAATTCCCCCAAGTACCATGGGCTCTCTAGCTAAGAAGTCAGACATCAAAATATCAATCAACATAATGAGAGAATAGAAGCCCCTATTTCTCTTTTATACCCCTGTTTACCTTTTCTCTCAAAGTGACTTTTACTTTACTTTCAATATTTCTTCATAAAATCACTTTATTAATTAATTAACATTTTTTCCTCTAAAAAGTGATTAATTTGTCCTTGTGGCTTCTCCGACCACTGAAAGTCACTTTTAATCATCTTATCATGTATAGATATTCCTTTTGATTTCAATGAGCTATTACACTAAGGTGTTTCTTCACATATTATGCACCAAATGGCATCCTTAGTGAATTTAATTAAAATATCCTCAATAATAACTCAAAATTACGGAAATCGTCGGAATGCAATGAAACCAAAGACAAGTTATGAAGAATGGGTCTTGATGATGAAATATGATAAATAATGTGAGTTGGGCCCAATAAAACATCTCAATACCTCCTGATCTCACTATCACCCTCAACTGGATACACTGACAGGCGTCCCAATCTATAACATAAGTAAATCCAAAAATGGGGACATTACAGTCCTCCCTGCTAGAATATTGCTTGTCCTCAAGCAATAACTGAATCAAACTATGTATGATCCCATGGTCCCATATCCACATGTGTGACAAGTATTACTCTCCACTCAAAACATGATCCCTCCAAGTGCTCACCATGCATGCCATTCGAATGCTCTTGATGAGTAGAATGATCATGTGCAGTAGATCCTCGGTCAACTTCTCAAGCAACTGCTCCACTCGGATCTCAACTCCATCAAACTTTGGACTACCAAGAAATCCAATCCCTAGATCCCAAATCAAGATGTGAACTGCAGTGCCCTGCAAAGTATATTCATGTAAGACATCGACACCAAGAATCTCCTGAAGACCCCCAACCAATGAAACAAGTAAATACAATATCCATCCATCGAGGAGTCTCTCATTCAAACCAATATATAAACTACCAACTCCAGTAGAAACTATATCCCCTGCTAACCAAGAATATGAGCTACTCATGTCCTTGATCCTCAACCAAGGAGACCCATCCTTCCACATAATGTCCTCATCTCCATCTGATCTTCAATTCCCCCAACAATGGAAGGAACCCATCATGAACGTCCCTGGAACTCCCATGTGCTCTAGAAGAGCACCAAACCCTGCATCACATAACTCTGATGGTGCCACACCATAATCTCGGTGCCTACTAAAATGTGGTCCTCCGACCAAAGTATATTGATAGCTATGATGTCCTTTCCATGATCACTAAACTCAGCCTCTCTGCCAACCCACACTGCTGCCTGCGATGTCCCATGTTCTAACAATACCCCTATGATGTCAGCCCTGATATATATCTCTAGTGCACCAGAATCGAGAGAAACTATCATACTCTCCCAAATCGGCACTGAAACAAGGGTGGCTAAGGAATCATGCCATGACTCGTGATGCTGAGATACCAAACATGCCCCCATGTGTCTCATGAAATCATCCTCGAGATTCTCCCAGGAGAATATCTCTCTGATCTGCTGATGGGTTCTGAAATGGCCAAGCTGTCCAACCATAGGTACATCATGTACGGTCCTAGAGATATATGACGCTGCCTGCTACGACCATACATCTTGCCAAAAGACCTCATATCCCTCATAAGAAGCCTTTGTCCTGCTCTGCTCCCCGTCCTCACCCCTCTAAGACTTTGAACCTGTATCCACCTTTTGAATATCCTATGTCCCACAACTGCATATTCTCTCCATCACGTCCAAGGCCTCATCTGACTGTCTCAGATGAGCCTCCTCTATCCGACTGCATATAATGAAATATATATTGTCAGGAGGTCTCTGCCTAACAACTCTCCATATCCCATGCAACTAAATATCTTCCCCTATGTTTTTGTATATAATGAAAGTATTGGGGAAGGTTAATAGAAATAACTACAACTGTATGTAGGACTGGGGAGTGTCATATGCATTGGTCAATCCCAAAGGCTTGAGAAAGAACTCATCCCCCGACACCCATGGTGAATAATTACCTGTACTCCTCACTAATCTCAAACCATCGGGTACAACAGTAGGAAACTCCACAAAATGATGGTTAATCACACTCCCTCCATCATCACTCATATGACTGCTACTACTGAGAAGGTGATCGCCCAAATCCATGTACTGTTGCAAGGGATAGGAATCTCCATGCTCCACTAAGTATGTATCCTCCCTACACTCCAATGCATCCCCTTGGATCCCACTGTACACCTCTACATGCCCCTATAAACTACCTCTCATCATTGTATTCGCCTATGTACTCATGCAAGCTCTTGTATCCTCCTGCATCATCATGTATTCTGGGTGTACTTCTGGGTCAACCTCTACATGGATTTCAACCAATCCTGGAACCCAAATGGATGTGTCCTCATAACTGCCCTTGGCTCTAGAATCCCTATGTGTATGTGTATGATCAATTGTCTCACAACCCCTCATGAATGGTGGTCCTTGTGACACATGAACATCTTCTTGCATCTCAAAATCACATCTCTACAAAATCATCAGTGATCCTAGGTACTCCTCACACTCCTCCATCAACTGGTACTCCTCTACCAAACCACCAACATCCTCTAGCGATGTACTTGAAGTATATATCTGACTCTCTGCTGAGATAGATGTAGTGGATCCTTGATTAGCCTCCTCAAGGAGCTCCTCTAATCTGGACTCTAATTCTTGAAGGGTTGTCTGTGCACATTCCAAGAATCCCTGTGTTCTTACCAACTCATGAGTGAGTTGGTCCACCTCAATATCCTTCTCCCTCAGTGCCCTATGATACATCTCGCCAACCTCCAAAAGGTAATATTTATCCATAAGTAACTGTTGGTAGTCGGTCCTCATCAAAGTCAATCTCTCCCTGAGTGTATGAAAGTCCTCAAGGGAAATCTCCCCATCTGAACTATCATGTGTCATCGAGGCCCTCCAACAATACCATGCCACCAATGCGTGTGTATCATCAATGTGTCTAATGGCTGCCATGATCATGTCCTCTCTGACCCTCAATTGTCCTTCCAAATGCTGTGACTCCTGATCATAATCCTGATGAGGTGCTACCTCATGAATCCCA
The DNA here is from genome assembly GCA_000966675.3 of Picea glauca. Lineage (NCBI taxonomy): Eukaryota > Viridiplantae > Streptophyta > Pinopsida > Pinales > Pinaceae > Picea > Picea glauca. The sequence goes on from JZKD02S1815647.1 coordinate 22,235, forward strand.
CTACTAATGTCAATAGTAGAATCCCCATCAACACACTCCTCAAGAGATAAGGCATCGTACTGCCCATTGTCCATTGTGCTACTGAATCCTCCTATATGCCACTGTACATCATCACATACTGCTTCCTCAATATGAACTTCCTTGTATCATGTATGTACAGTTGTATCCTCCTATGCACTCACCCTACTAATATCATCTGCACTCGGATCCCATACAGATGTGTCCATACATGTGATACAGTCATCCCAACCAACAAGGAAAGCATCCTCGTCACTGTAGACCGGTCCCGAAAGTACGTGTCCCATCAATCTGTCGGTCTCCCCAACTTGATCTATCAATGGAACCCCCAAAAGAGGTGACTCACTCTACCCATACTGATAGGTATGTATATAGTCATATGGATGCAAGTCATGCCTCTCCTCCTGGCCCTGCAGATCCACATGTCCCTTGTGTTCAATTACTACATGAAGCTCCTCTACCATATCTGGAATGCCACTGATATCCTCATGTGTCATGTCTATCATAGGTGACTGAGAAGATAAGGAACGTGTCACACTCAAATCCATAGGAGGATCATTATCCCTCACACATGACCTCATATCAACATTTGATGGTGGATCACCCAATCTCTGATCCTCCTCAGGCCAAGGTTCTTCCCAAGATGGATCCTCACAAGTATCACTACTATGGTGAAATGTTGAGTCCTCAACACTGTATGATCAAGAAATAAATAACATGCATAACCATCCTAACTCTAAAAATATCCATCATATGCACAAGAGTCCTCAGACTTCTCTAATGAGGCATCTAAGGCCGCATCCTCCTCATCATTATCGTAGTGCACCTTAATGTAATGCACTCTCCCTTTACCCCTGCATATGTGATCTGGCTCCCAAATCTCTTTGCAACTGTAGCAAAGTTCCTTGCTCCTAACGATTGTAGGCTCAATCTAGGCTCCCTTCAATCCACTAACATGTGGTGATGTATCTACTTTCCTGACTGCTTTGGCTTTATTTTCCTCTTCTTTTCTTCCCCAATAATTGACTTCTTCAATCTTATTGACCCATAATGCAAAATCATCTTTACTCCACCTAGGATTTTTGATGGAAACAAACTGTTGGAATGTTACTCGAGCCTTGAATGTCTCAATAAGGGCTTGATATTCCTCATCACAATATATAATATCCTCTGCAAAATCCATTTCCCCTTCAGGAATACATGATACAAGATATACCCCACGACCTCTCCTCCCGGTCATCAATAATTTATCACATGTTGGCAAAGGAAGTTCGCTCTGATACCACTGTAATGTTCCCAACCAAATATGATATTAAAATAAGATCTAACTGGTTGAGAACTTTTGTCAAACACTTTGACAGTATGCTCTATTTCCCTTAGAAAATGCCTTCTTGTTGTTGTCCCGACTTTGATGAGGTTTTTTGATGTGTTAGCATGACATTTGAAATAATTTCTACCTCCTTATAACTCGTTGATTGTGGGTTGTTAAATATAATTGATGGCTGTTATGTTTTCTATGTGTTGGTTGATTGAAACATTTTGTCAAACACTTTGTGTGCAATGGCTGTAGCATTCATTTAAGTGTATTTTCTGATGTATTTCAGCCCATATTTCATCATGTAATACATAAGGAAAACACATGCAATGATAACCAAATAAATCAGAAACTGATAGCGATTAAAAACCATAAGATAGTACCTTGAAGCCTTACTTTATTTAATATGCATTTGGTTATTCAACATACAATAATTTCCAGATCTGATATAAGTAATACAAAAACCACTTTATTTGCCTATAATGGCTCCAAAAGGAAAGGAAATAGTGTCAATGCTCCTCCTTTTCGATCCCCTAATGATGGTTGCCCAAAAGAGATGTTATATCATGCAAAATCCATAATTCACATACCCAGAAATGTGCCTTTCTTGTTGCTTACGCCCTGTTGAAATATGCACAATAAATCTGATGTAAAATATTCATGAAATGGATGCAACTTGTAGATATGATGATGGATAACTCTTCTATGAAGATCCCTTGGCTGTAGATGACAAATCTGCTCACAAATCACTAGATCTCAAACCCCCAATACACCCTCCTTCATGAAATTCACCCAACTATGAAAAGAAATAAATATGGAGGTTGGAAACCCCCCACAGTGCCAAGGAAAGTCATCCTTAGTGAGCCTAAGACAACCCCAATCAGATCTCCTCAAGATCTCCCTCCAAAAAGACAAATTGAACTATCCTTGACTGAACAGTGCGCCCTCTCCGCAGAAAACCCTCAACAAATGCACCTCTCTTCACCAAAGATGCACCAACTAGAAATGAATTGGAATAGAATGGTGAAGGAGGAATCTTTCACCTCCTTGGCCAAGCTTGGACCAGAAACATAGGGATCTTTCACCTCCTTGTTGATCTCTATGGTTTATTAAGTCAAAACCCTCAAAACCCCCAAGTACCATGGGCTCTCTAGTTAAGAAGCCAGACATCAAAATATCAATCAACATAATGAGAGAATAGAAGCCCCTATCTCTCTTTTATACCTCTGTTTACCTTTTCTCTCCAAGTGACTTTTACTTTACTTTTAATATTTCTTCATAAAATCACTTTATTAATTAATTAACCTTTTTTCCTCTAAAAAGTGATTAATTTGTCCTTATGGCTTATCCAGCCATTGAAAGTCACTTTTCATTATCTTATCCTATAGAGATCTTCGTTTTGATTCTGATGAGCTATTACACTCAGGTGTTTCTTCATATATTATGCCCAAAATGGCATCCTTAGTGAATCTAATTAAAATCTGCTCAATAATAACTCAAAATTACAGAAATCGTCGGAATGGAACAAAACCAAAGACAAGATGTGCATAATGGATCCTGATGATGAAATATGATAAATAATGTGAGTTGGGCCCAATAAAACACCTCAATACCTCCTGATCTCACTATCACCCTCAACTGGCTACACTGATAGGCGTCCCAATCTGTAACATAAATAAATCCAAAATTGGGGATATTACATATGGACCTTTAGCCCCTTCTTCCAATGAAATGAGGTACAATCCCTTCTTGGATCAATGGACCCAAAAATCCAAAATATGAGGAAATGGAGGGGAGGAAGCACGAAAGGTGGTAAGTATGGAAGGGAATGGTACGATGATCCTTCAAGGAACTACCCAGTAGCAACCCTTTTCCCAAGGGTGACCAAATTTCTATGACACAACGACAACCACCAAGGTGAAATTAGGCAAAAGGTATAATTTCCAAGCAAATGTTCCATAATCAATAAAGGATTCTTTGAAACATGTTCAAATGCTTTAGATATTAAAGTGACACTTACCATGACACCAGACTTGTCACGTCATGAATCAAGAATCATTATCCTTTGGGACCATGCCGATGTAGTGGATGCTGCTCTATTCCTGGTGATGAGTGGTGATCAACATGAATAGGAGGGACCGTACGGGTTCTACTAGTCAATCTGACTCTCATCACTCCATGTCTGCTACCTATGGGCCTTGAGACATGATCACCTTAGTTACCCTAACCTGGGGGGTAAACAATGACCCAAGTAATTCATGAAAAGATTAAACCATATATTAAGAAGGATCAACCTATCAAGGTACCATATCGAAACCTAAATTACAAAAATTGTAGCATGCATGAATCGATGCACCAATGTCAATGTTTTTCTTGCATATCGAAATTCAAAAATCAATACAACTCAAATTCAAAAGCAAAGAATATTGAATCAAGAAACTTATCATTAGAGAGTATCATAAACAATCTATTTAGGATGAATCAATCCTTTTTAATGTGACTATATTATCCAAAGCTTTAGAAATCATATCACCTTGTGTCCACAACCATATCAAATAGGTGAAATTCACAAGAGGATGGATCATTCTATCAAACAAAGTGTTTGTTGCCCATGCTTTAATGATAAAACATTTTAAGGGATGAAGTGTAATAAACAAATATTATATAGTAGTATTAATAATAAGGTTAATGGATACTGTGGGGTTTCCTATTCATGAATGGTGATTTCATGAAGTGAACCATCGGGTTTGCTTCACTACAATTCTATACATCCACCTTCTCTTTTCCCACCAATAGCACCAAAATTTGACGATGTAAGGACATCAACTTGTCCTCTCCTCTATCTTTCTTATTCTCTAGAGTTGTACCTTTAGGGATATAAGCTTTATCTTGGTCGCACTATCCTCAACTACTATGTTTTTTCTCTTATAAATCTCCTTTCTTGCATGGACATGTTTAATTTTGACAAGCTCATTCACCCCCTTGAGATTTTCCTTCTCTTGTGCAACTTTGCACACGCTTCTTGTATCTACAATTA
>JZKD02S1815647.1:70726-86275 GCA_000966675.3 Picea glauca
AACAGGAAACTCTGGTTGAATCAGAGAAAATATGTTGAGATGATATTGCAGAGGTTTAATATGCATGGAAGTAAACTGGTCAAGGTTCCTATTCCTATAGGTGTAAAGTTATCTGTAGATCAATGTCCTAAGACACAGGAAGAAGAAGAGGACATGTCCCAAGTTCCATATGCCAGTGCAATTGGCAGTTTGATGTATGCAATGGTCTGTACTAGACCAGACATTGCACATGCAGTGGGAGTCTTGAGCAGGTATATGTCAAAACCAGGGAAGGAGCATTGGACAACAATAAAGAGGGTCTTCAGGTATCTTCGTGGCACTACCAGTTATGGATTGTGCTACCAAGGAAAACCAGGATTGGACAGAGTGTTGGACATACATGACTTTGTTGATGCAGACTGGGCTGAAGACATGGATTGCAGAAGATCTACAAGTGGGTATGTGTTTAACTTATTTGGAGGAGAAATCAGTTGGATGAGCAAAAGACAGGCTGTAGTGGCACTCTTAACTACAGAAGCTGAATACATGGCCGCCACTCATGCAAGCAAGGAAGCAGTATAGTTACAAATATTGTGTTCAGGTATTGGTTTGGTACAACAAGCAGTGAGATTAGATTGTGACAGTCAGAGTGCAATCTTCCTGGCAAAGAACCCAACTTATCATTCGAAGACAAAGCATATTGATGTTCAATATCACTTTGTGAGAGACATGGTTGAGGAAAATAAGGTTTTGTTGGAAAAGGTTGACACTTTGAAGAATGTTACAGATTCATTGACAAAGTCTGTGAGCACAGAAAATTTCTCCTGGTGTAGAGTAACAATGGGCATTGATGCCCTAGATTGTTGACTATATAATCCCCTGGACTCCTGGATGCAAAGAAAACAACAAGTGGGAGAATGTTGGGTATGTGTTATATTCTTTGCATGTGTGTGTGTGGGCGCGTCAGATATGACAACTGCGTCTGACGATATTTTTAGCGGATTTTGCTATTTTTAGCGGTTTACTAAAAATAATCCCAGTTTTAGGGATTAGGGTTTTGGTATCTACAGAATACCTAAAAGCATTGTATATATTGTATAGTGAATGGTGAAATTCGATATAATGAATATAAGAAAGGTTTTCCTGGTTGAGGGTTTTCGGTATAAAATCTCTGTGTACTCTGTGTATGAGCCATTGATTAAATTTTGTTTTTCTTAAGAATCTATATGCATTTCTTTACTTCATAGGTTTAAAACTTACACTAAGTAGAAGGCCATGAGCTTGATGTTGAGGAAGCATCTGATAAATCTCGCAGAAGCGGTGAAAGAGAAAGGACCTTTGAGAATTGGCATAAATACCCTAGTGACATCATGGCTTGGCACGGGGGTGGCCAGAGCGCTAAGAATAAATGCCTCTGAGCCTATGGTTGGGTGGAAAGGCGGACATCCACAGTCAGTCAGTTGGCTGCAACCTGTAATAGATAAGTAATGTGGAGTCCCGAAGTAATGTGGACCCCCTGAGTATGATTAAATGAATAAATGAGTATGTTTCACTGAATAGGATTGGTTGAAGCCATGATTAAGAAAAGGAAGTGAGGCCTTAGAGATAACTCAACTGGGTTGAAAAGTCCCGAGCGGTGTAGAAAGAATTGGAAGAAGGGGAGACCCCTCAATTCTTTTCTTGCTGAGTATTATGTTTTCTCTGGGATGAGAAAGTTGGTACGCTGATGAAAGTAAAAGGTTTTGACACCATAGTGATGATGGTTGTATTGTTGTAGAAACAATCAAGATCTATTTGTGTTACACTCATGGAAACATTAAGGATAATGTGATGAAGTGCATAAAGATATGATAGGACATGTATGAACATGTTTTATTTCCTTAATGTTATGCACGAAATTTTGAAAGGTAGTTGTGTTCTATGGATACCCAAGTAGAGTATGATTCAGGAAGAAAACCCCGATCGAATCAGGTTAATAAAGGACCTGTCAGAGAAGATGAATGTGATCCGTTCATCAGAGAGAAAACCGATCTCAGTCGTTAGATCGACTCCAATATCCAGTGGAGTTAATGGATAAAACACCAGTCATTCAGTTAGATCAACGGTCAGGGTTCATTGCGGAACGCGAAGGAAAAATTAATGAACGTACTAGTTCACGGTCCACAATCAACCAACACCATTGATCTCATTGGGGTGGAGGATCATCAACCTTGATTAAAAGAGTTGGGCGAGCACTTTTAAGATTGTGGAGGTTGAACTCTCTGCTAAAGAGCGAGCATATTGGGGTTCCGCAATCGTTGTGAACCGCCAATTTGTGAACGATCGGGGGTGAACCGGCTACAAGGAACCCATGCATTAATGCCGCATAAACTCGTACTGTGATTGGGTTATGTGGTTGAATTTAGGAAATCGAAGCTCTGAATTCTCTCTCAAACACTTATGTGTTGGAATTATTATTATCTGGAAATCGTGTGGTTTAAAATCGATCGAGGGATAGGATCGACGACCCGCGATCATTGTTGATATTGCATATGCACACAGTTTAACGTCGAGACCTGTAACCGTAGTTTAAACTCAATATAGTGTTGTTTTGAGTTTGGGATCCGATCGTAGATTGGGCGGACCGTATTCATTGCAGAGATCAGGAGGAGAGTTAAACCGCGAGCTAGTTGAAGTTCCACAATCCCTTAATGACGTTGGATCTGGGGGAGGATGGATCTACACCATTGATTTGCAGACAAGGGATTAAGCCAAGATCATAGCTCCTGGATACGTGAGCTGAAAGGATAGAGCCTGAAAAGAATAAAGTCGAGGTCACAACTCTCAGCCGCATGGAGAGGAAACAAAGTTCCTTCGGGCCAGTCAAGGAAGATAGATTTTAGCACGTTGCGTTAGCCTGTGGTCGCGGGGACTGGTTCTATGGGAATAAAGGTGCTCATAGTTAATACATTGTATGGAATTTCTTCGAGGAAATGCATGTTTTCATAAAGGGAAGACAATGGACCTTCCATTGAGGAAGGAGTACCTTCCGAAATTTTACTTACATAGTATGGGTGTCAAAGAAAAGAAAATTTGGGTTGCCATGAGTGTGGGCACCTTGGTTACTAATGAAGAAAGAATGCTTAGGTGCATTCAAGAGAAACTTATAGTTTCATATGTGCCGACTTGGGATCATGATCAACTTGTAGCAGGAAACACATTCTGGCTGCAATAATGAACGAAGATGAATAAGCCATATGGTGAAGAGCTTGGATAAGCTCCAACACACCATGGTAAAGTTCTTGTCATAAAGTGTAGCAAACTTGAAATCAATGCAAGGGTGCATTGGGTATGAATGTGGCCACGAATGTTGGCACATTCATTAAAGTCAATTGATATCTGAATTACATTTTGAAAATTTGGTAGGTTGAAATGATACATAGGTAAGGGATGATGTTTCTTTCCATGTTTTGCAACTGTTAGAATGCACAAGTTAAGAAAGGTTGTGATGACATTTTAAATCTGGTGAGAATATATATATATAAACATGAGAAACTAACATTTTTTGTGGCTTTGTAAAGAATGAATTGCAGGAAGAAAGAGTCTTGGATATGGCAGTATTGTAAGCCCATAAGGAAGACCAATTGCCTATTGAGATAAACTGCTATGGGGAGGAAAGTCTCATGCTTGTGAATCTGTTCTTTGTGTGGAACAAATATGGAAAAACAAAATGTGGAATTGGAAATATGTAGGTGACATAGTTGCAATAAAATTTTGAAATTCAAAATTTTTGATGATGTCTCATGAATTTTTGTATACCTATGATACATGTGAGAAGAAAAGATCTGTCCAGAAAGGATAGATGAAGGCTGTCAAACTAAAAATCATGAAAAATGGCTACTGCTGAGCCATGAGAACCCCATGGTAATCCATGATCGTCTGGAATATGTTGTGTTGAGGTAACACAAACAAGAGGGATGCCTCGACAGAGCAAGTCTGAGGGATGCCTCGACTGTAAGGCTCAATGAAGTCTCTAGAACTCTTCTTGTGTGATAAATCCTTGGCAAGGAAAGATGGATCTCACGAGGGACTGTATAATAGAGAAGGGGATGCCTGAGCCTGGGCCTAGAGGGTGAGTGACCAAACGGAAGAGGAGACTTTGATAATTATTATAAACTATTGATTGGGATCATGCACACAATGGGTGTGTCAAGGAAAAACAATGAGCCAAAATAAAAAGACAACCATGTGGATGCAAATCTACGAACTGCACAGATAAGTATTGTGCTAGATTATGAAATTTTCCTCTTGAAATTTTGAACAACAATAAAATGTTTTCGCATGAGACTATGATTAATGTGCTTGTTGTCCAAGAATTTTTTTAAGGCAGGCGAAGAAGGCCAAGAGGCTGAAAAGGACCTAACCAAGAAATAAGGTCAAGACTTCTAAAGCAACGAAATGAGAAAGGCCTGACATGTGTTACTGAGAAAGAACATCGAGGATGATGTTTCTTTTAAGGGGGAGGGGATTGTAACACCCCTGTTTCCCCTAGCTTGTAATTAATCATTAATCATAATCACCATGCTATGGCATGGGAACAATGTAAATGTATTATTGTTTGAATTGCAAACAACGAACTGTGGGGGTGAAGCCTTGAAATTACTGGCCATGATATCACTAGAGGGAAGAATGTGAAAACTATAAGAGAGGGTTCATTATATCGAATGACCCAAAAATTTCCCTTGTTGAGGATAAAAAACCTCCTCTGGTTCCCAAGGAGGAATCAATTAATGAACAAAGGACCGGTGGTTGAACCATCAACCACCCCCATGAATGGAAGCATGGTCTAGCTGCAAAAGGTTAGCCCAAAGTACCACATGGTCCTATAGATTATGACAGATTCACTTTCAAAGAAAGAGGAAGACACACAGGGTTTACTGTGTCCTATTTCCATTCTGCAATTTGACTGGGTGGAAGAACCAAGGATATAATGGAAGCAAGGTTAGAATGTATTCAAGATCATTCAACAACTATAGGAGGACCCAAGTGCATTAGATAAATCTATGTGGAAGAATGATTTGTTGTGGTGTAAAGATCGCCTATACTTATGTAATAATTTCCAACAAAACATACGATCTTTTTGGAATTGCACACTTCTCATATAGGATGACATTCAAGGTTCTTGAAAAATTGCCACATGATCAAGAGAATTTTTGGGGGGAAGGTCTTAAAGACGATGTTCAAAAGTTTGTGGCTAAACATGTGGTTTTCCAATAGAATAAGGGAGAGACAATCAAGACCACAGGGCTCCTACGAACATTGGCCATACCAAGTCAACATTGCAAAGAGGATTGAGTGGAATTTTTTATATTTCTACCCAAGTTCAAAGGAAAGAATTTCATCATGGTAGTAGTGGATCAACTCACAAAGTATGCCCATTTTGTTTTCTCTTTCTCATCCTTTTAAAGCAAGTACAATAACCACATATTTCGTGGAAACATTTCAAAATCTACATGGAATATGCAATATTATTGTAAGTGATAGATAACCAATCTTCACTAGAAAATTTTGGACTGAATTATTTTCTTATTTTGGTACTCATTTGGGTCACAACTCCTCTTACCATCCTCAATTTGATGGGAAAAATGAGATTGTGAATAAATTTCTAGAAGGGTATCTTTGTTGATTTGCATCTAATAAACATACATAATGGGACTTCATAAAAAATGTACCCATTTATGGAACTTTATGGATATCATCCTCCTTACATACTTCATAAAAATTGTACCCATTTATGGAACTTTATGGATATCATCCTCTTTCCATCACATCACCCTTGAGAGAGAAAGAAAATGTTTAGGCAGTGGAGGATCACATAGAGCACCAACAAGAGGTTCTCAAACTATTGAAGGACAACTTGATTATAACACAAAATAAGATGAAACAACAAGTAGATCAACATTGCAACAAAAGGGAAATTGAAGTGGCGGATTGGGAATTTTTTAGGCTACAACCATACACACATATGCCCCTCAAGCAAACAAATAAGGAGAATAAATTGCCCCCCAAGTACTATGGTCCATATAAGGTGTTGTAGAAGATTGGAAATATGGATTACAAATTGGATTTACCTCCATATTCACATGTGCATCCAATATTCAATGTTTCTTGCTTAAAGAAGGTAATTCAGGACAAGATCCCAGTTCAAATTATTTTACTTGAGATTAATGAAGAAGGGAAAATCATACTATACCTAGAAATAATCCTTGAAATTAGGATTAAGCAGCTGCGAAATTAGGAAATTATTGAGTACTTCATTAAGTGGAAGAACCTACCAGTGGAAGAGACAACATGGGAAGATGATTTCTTCATGTAGTATCATTTGCAACTAATCAAGTGTCGATGGAAACGATCATTTGAAGGGGAGGGGTATATTAAGCCCTAAACAAAGCTCTATGTTAAGCATAAATCCCCATGTTAAGCCCTAGCTATCGAGTTATTACATTTATATTGTTATATTAGTGTTTTTAGCTAGACCCTTTAATTATAATTGTACCCTTTGTCTCCTACACACACACACACCCACACACACACTAAGGAGACCTAGTTCTTAAATCATCTCATCTTGTACATTTATTCTATTGTAAAAGGTTGTTTCCTCCTCAAAGAGGCTTCACATTCATTCTTCTCTCTTTCTCATGGCATGGAGTTACTTCTCTCTCTCTCTCTCTCTATGCTATTTTGGTTGCTTGGTGCATAACAATAAGAGTAAGGAACATAACTATTTAGGAAAATGATTTATTTCCCCAAATCCATTGAGAACAAGGCTACCACTATACCTATAGGAATATACCAAGAGTTAGATTGGGTATATGAAGATCTCTGCCATCCAATTATATTCCCACCTGATCTCCCAATAACATCAATGTAACTAAAATCCCATTCGATCATAATTTTTGAGAGTTCTTGGATTACTTTTTCTCTCTCCTTCATTGTCTCCCGAAGAGGATAATGGAGGGTGTTAATGTCTCCATAATCTTCCCAATGGCCAATTTCTTTGAGGGATTGGCCAACCCTCAATAATTGAGGGTTAGGAAGATCATTTAATCCCCTCACTATAAGTATATTATATAATATCCACAATTATATATAATTGTTTCCCACATCTAACTTTTGATGATGCTTTTCTCTATGTCATGGATATAAAGGAATTTCTCCCTCTCTAGGTTGGATTTTGGTTTTTTTTATCAAGTAAATCCAACCCCCCTGCCACCTTTCTAGGGAACTCTAGGATTCCTTTGCTTAAGGATCAAAGGTTATGTTTTGAAATTTCCATTTGTATAGAGTCCCACGAGGATTCCCTAGGATTAGAATCCAATTTAGGGTTTTTCGGAGTCCCCACCTGGGTTACTTCTTTTACAAGGGAATTTTTAATTATAGGTAGGGGGATAAAGGTTGAGGGCACATGCTTATTAATCCTTGATAGGTTGGGATAAATTCATTGAGAGAATCTATGCCTTTTGTTTCTTCCTCTAACCCCAAGTTCCAAAAACCAAATTATTTGAAGATTTCCTTTTACAAGGGGAAGGTAATTGTGGGGACTTACACAAGAGAGGTTTGCAATCGTCATTGTCATTGATGGTATCTAGGCTATATTACTTGAGGAGACATGAGGCCGAGGATTGCTCTATTGGCTCTAGTATCTTGATTGAGGTTCCTTCCAAGGGTTTCTTTGCTAGCTCTAGTAACATGATGGTGTATTCAAATTTGAAACAACCATTGCAATCTATCTTGTCTAGCATTTGAAGAGGTTATTTTTGCATATTTTATCCTGGGAATTGTTGTATATATGCTGCAAAGTGTTCTTGTTCCAGGTAGGTACAAAAATCACCTTCAACCTATTCTCTTTCCTAGACCTAGACCAACAAACCAATGATCAAGATAGGGGGCATTAGGCTTGGCTACTAAACTTGTTATTTGATCCCTTAAGGTCACCAAGGAAGCCTCATTTGTGGTGAAATTATTGTCGTGGGTTTGAGGAGGCATGTTAGGAGATAAAACCACAGGTCTGTGCGAAGCCTTGCATCATAGAAGAGATGACAAGTCTGTGGTTGAGGGCATTGAGGTGCACCACAAAAGGTTGGGAAGATGGTTGTGACAATGAGTCTTGGTGTGATGAATATGTGTATGAGTGTCTTGGTGAGGTGAGACGAGTCGTGTGACTTTTCCAAGTTGTAAACCGAGTCGATAATGCTCATACTGTAATAGTTTTTGCAATCATAAGACTTAGTCGGGTGTTAGGCACAGTTCTTGTTGCCCGCACTATATCTGTGTTTCTCTTGTTTGTTTCGCAAGTGTTCTCTTCGTTTCATGGATGTATGCTTATATATGACTAAGTGTTAAGTTGTTAACAATTATCTAAGTATACAAGAGTTTCACTAGAGTAGGAGTTGACTCGTCGGTAGCTTAGAACAGAGTATGTGTATGCTCTAGGTGAAGAGGCGTAGTTCGGACAAAGTATCCTTGGTGTTACCAAACATCCAAGTGAGAAACGTCGTGGTGTTGCACTCCCTCTAGTGGTGCACAATGACAAGATTCAACTAGGCACACTGTGGGGACGTGACATAAATGGATTCAACACCCTCAAATACTCCTCTTGCAACCTAATTTTGCAATTTTCTTGTTCATTATCTATAATTCCATCAATCCAAAATGATTGTTGCTGGACTTCAAGCAAAAACACTGACTTTCCTTCCTGTTAGAACCAATTTGTAGAATGTTTAAACTACAATTGTACAACCCAATTCGATGTGAAGGAGATGTGTAATGTTTGTATGTAAAGCTCACATGACACATGACATAAGTTGGCCCAATAAAATTGCAACAAAACATGTTGAGTGCATTTTACAACCAAGCATGAGGATGATGTGTAACAATTATCCCTAAGCTTATGTGATATGTGGTATAAGTTGACATAAAAAATAATATTATAATTTAAATAAAAATAATTCTATATAGATGAGATGAGTAATTTCCTTTCTTATTAATCAATTATATAAAAAAAAAAAAAATATGTAATATAAAGAAATGCCAAGAGAAACACAACTTTTTAGGTCAAAGTATTGAAAAAGTTGTATCTTAATTTCTTTTAATTTTTATAAGTATTTAATAAATCTTAAATTTTGATAAATTTACTTTAATTATATAAAAAGACAATTAAAGTTTCTATTAATTAGATAACTTTCCAACATATTAAAACACTTTAAAAAAACTCAATTTTTTAAATAAAAATTACTTTATAATTTTTTAAAATTAATCTATCTAAACTTATTTAAAAATTAACTCACTTAAATTTCAAAATATTAAAAATTAATCCACTTAAATCCCAAAATATTAAAAATTATCCCATTTATTAAGCATTAGAAATGATTAGAAATTAACTTTTAAAAAATTGATCTATCTAAACTTATTTAAAAATTAATTCACTTACATCTCAAAATATTAAAAATTAACCCACTTAAATCCCAAAATTTTACAAAATATTAAAAATTAGACCATTTAAATCTCAAAATATTTACGAAGCATTAAAAATTATTAAATACAAATTTTGTATTCAAAGTCAAATATTTAAAACTAATTATGTAAATGAAATATTTATTAAATTTCCAAAATATTGCAAAACATTAAAAATTAACCTATTTAAATCCCAAAATATTTACCAAGCATTAAAAATTATTAAATATAAATTTTATATTCAAAATTAAATATTTAAAAGTAATTATAAGATTTCAAATTTATTATTTAAAGCAAACACACCTTTACCAACAATATCTTATAAAATATAACCTACTTTCCAAACAAGGATGTGTTTCTTTTTAAAATGTAATTGTTGGAATGTCATAATTATATATTGTACAATTGTTAAGGATACATGTTTTATCTTCGTTGGCATAGGACTCCAAACCGTTTTTAAAATGTATTTATTTAGAAATGTTTTTAATAATTTTTGTTATTTAAAATAACAATTATTTTTTATTTATATTTAAATAATTGTTAGTTAAAAAATTATATTAGATGTTAAGTTTGTCACAATGTTATTTGAAAATCTTTATGTCAAGGGATGAGTGCCTCGTGATATTATTCTTGCATAATTAGACATAGTCTCACTTATTGCTTCAATGATGTTTCTTGTGGTAACAATGAATCATACATGGCTCAAATGAAAGGGATACTCACAAAGTGGTCTTCTGAGATATCTATGTTTTGTTGTCAAATATTTATGGAGTAGGGAGAACATGAGATTGATTCATGTTGGTATGCGAGAGCCTCTTCATTGCTTCACCTCATTGACCTTGATATTTACAGACCACCTCCATGTAGCTTTTCAACGGATGCTCGTGATCTCTCCAAGGGTGAGATAAACAAAGGTATTTGTATTGAGATCTATAGAGCCTACATTTGGTTCACATGGTTTGAACCTAGAGAGCTACTTTCTCCCAAACTTCAATATTACTCACATTAGTATCTTTAGTGTGGTGATGGGTTCATTCGATGCTAGGGGTACAATAGACTCTAGTTACCTTGTAACATGAGGGTCCCTCTTTGCCAACTTAGAGTTTACTCCCATTATCTTTGCAATGATATAGATCACCATATTCCTTGGGAGCAACATATTTCAGAGATCTTCTCCTTAAATCTTAAGAGTAATGACCACTTTGTATTTTGATGCTCTCCCTATTATGAGATTAGAGGATGGTTCTTTTGTCTCTTTAGAGATTCACTTGGTTCTCTCTAGACACTCATGGCTTATGGGGATCATAGATGCTTATTGCTCTTCCGTTAAGAGATGTTCAAATTTCGTCGATGACTTACAAAGACCAATTCTTCAAACCAACATGCACTAGGTTAATTACCTCTTACTTCCAACACTTCGACACCAATAGAAAGAGGCCCCACGTCCAACATCCAATCTCACATGATAGACCTGCGAGGTATCGTAAACCTAATCACTACCATGAACTCACGCCCATTGTGCATTTCTTGCCTTGAATGTTCTAAGTACTTCTTTAGAGCAACATGGTTTAACTAGAAAACCTCATCAAGCTTCTTAATTTACTCCCCATCTCATTGGACTAGTGCTTTCTAGTTTAAATTTTTATTTTTCTTTCTTCTATATCATTTTCCCCTTAAAATATGCTTTTGACTTCTCCTCATAATTTTTACATATTGTTTTCTTTATGATCCTATAATCAACTTTAAATTTTAGCAAACATTTCTATATAAATTAAATAAAATTATATTAAAAAAATTAACATATAAATATATTAATATATTTTTTTGAGTGAAGTCATTCATATATATGTTGTGACTTTAAAACTTAATAATACAAATATCATAATAATAACATTACAATTCAAAAAGAGATTCTCACCCTGCAACCCTTTAATTTTATTTTTATCCATTATTTGAAAATCCTAAATCGTCTGGACTCTCATTCTTATACATTCTTATACACTTGTTTACCAATATTATTCAATTCTCCATTTCACATATTCTTTATTTCTTAACATTATCTCTAACTCCTTCTTTGCAACATTTATGAAGAACATAAACAATTTATTTCACATATTCTTTATTGCTTAACATGATCTCTAACTCCTCGTTTGCAACATTTATGAAGAACATAAACAATTTACTGGTWATATAAAATATTTGCAAAATTTATAATACACCAAACATAGCTCATTAATAATGAATTTCCAAATTAGAATGTCGTGCACACTGTAATTTGACATAGATGTTGAAAGGCACTAGCGGTGGATTTGAAATCGGAAAAAAACGTAGCGTCAAAAAAATTAAAAATAATTTACTGGTGACCGTTGGAAATGGAGCGTATATAAAAACATTCAAAAGCAAACCGAGTTTTACTTTCATCTCGGCTTCTCTGGTATTAGGCTTGGATTGTTTGTTATTGTTATTTGTTTGATTTGCAGCGTGGCCATGCTGGTTGATTTTCCACTTCTTTCTTGTTTTTTTGGTTGTATTTGGTGTACTGGTTTATCTTTCTTCTTTTATTTTACTGTGCGTGTTTGAATTGAATTGTTTGGCCGGCCAATTTTATTTTGTTGCCGGATGCAAAGTAGAGATCAATGAGAATTTAGTAATAAAAAGCCACGAATCTATGTGAATTTAGTAATGAAAAAAACACGAATCTATATGATGAATAAAAGATGGCTAAGCACGCGATCTATTATTGTCGTGTAGGTGTGAACATGGTAGATTTGATTTTGTTCATTTTGAAGATTAATTAATTTTTATTTTTATCATGTACGAATTTAGGGTTTGGTAAGTTGGTTATTTACTGTAGGTGTATAAATTGGTTATTTACTATAAGTTTTATTTATTTATTTTTACCATGTACGAATTTAGGGTTTGGTAAGTTGGTTATTTATTGTAGGTGTATAAATTGGTTATTTATTATAAGTGTATAAATTGGTTGTTTATTACAATCATGTAGTTGTAGATGTATATGGTAAATATGATTTTGTTTAATAATAAATTTAGTTTTTTCAAATTTTACATTTAACTGGTATCTATGAATTTAGGGTTTGGTAAGTTGGTTATTTACTATAGGTGTATAAATTGATTATTTACTATAAGTGTATAAATTGGTTATTTATTACAATCATGTAATTGTAAATGTATATGGTAAATATGATTTTGTTTAATAATAAATTTAGTGTTTTCCTTAATTTTAAGGTGTTATAGTTTAAAAAAATAAAATAAAATTAAAAAAACCAAATTAAATTTGTATTATTTTTAATTGAATTGAGTTTCTAAGTATATGGTATTTGGTAATTTTAAGGTGTTATAGTTTTAAAAAATAAAATAAAATTAAAAAAAAAATAAAAAAAAAGTTGTATTATTTTGAATTGAGTTTTTATAAAAATATTGAGGATGTATGTGCAACTAAAAATGATAAGACAATATTATATGGATAATAGTTATAAATGTATATGGAAGTTATGATAAAAGGGTTAGATGAATTATGAATTTAAGGTGTTAGATTTAAAATAAAAATGATATTATATATATCATTTTGAATTGAGATGGAATTTGTATTAATAATATTGAGGTGTATGTACAATTTAATATGATTGAAATGTTATTATATGGATAACATTTATCTTTATCTTTGTTGTTTGTTTACTTATTAATTTAGTTTTTATAATTACTTAGTAAATATTTAAAATGAGATCAAAATGGATGTAGATTATTATAATTATATTTTGTATGGAAAATTGTTTACTTTTACATCATTTAAATTAAATTAATGGGATGAGTTAATAAGTCAATAAACTCAATATGTCAATTTTTGGGTTTCTTCCAAATTGTGTGTGGATTCAAGGTTATCCTCCACAGTAACAATTCCCACTTGTGACATATGTGTTCTTTATCCACTTGTTAACCCACTCATATAATTACTTAATAGACATAAGTTTATTAAGATATTGACTATGTCTAAATGCTACTCTAATATTATATAGCTGCCTTCAATTCATATAAACAACATAATGGAGTAAATCAATAAGTAGATAAACTCAACTTATCAATTGAGTTTCCACTTGTGACATATGTGTTATTTATCTACTTATTAACTATTCATATAATTGTGTAATTACCCTTCAATTCACATATACACTACAATGGATTAAGTTAATAACTAGATAAAATGAAAATGTAAATTAGATTTTTTGAAAATACTTCATAAATTCAAAATTATTCTATCCACCTTATTTCAATTCAAATTCTCTTTATCCACTAATTAACTACTAATATAATTATTTAATAATCATAAAATTAAAATAAATATTATCATCATATCAAAATAATACATATCAATACCATTACTAATAATTATACTTTATATTACATATATAATTATTTAAWAAATATAAAATTAAAAYAAATCTATATTGATAATAATMATWTTATCATCTAAAATTAAATAAATATTAAATAATTCATTTTATATTTWTGTTTATAAAGTATGCATAGAACATACATAGATAACTTAATGTGTATTTATAAAATATTAAAAAAAACATAAAAAAAAAACACAAAATTAAAACAAATCTATATTAATATTAATAATATTATTATCTAAAATTAAATAATTTATTTTATATTTATGTTTATAAAGTATGCATAGAACATACATAGATAACTTAATGTGTATTTATAAAATATTAAAAAAACCATAAAAAAATACAAACCTAATGTGTATTTATAAAATATTAAAAAAAACATAAAAAAAAAAATTACAAACCATTATGCGACTCCAACATCATATCCGCCTCCAATCCATATAAAGAATTCCGTATTGGTTCTTCTTTTTAGGTGGTTCCGGGTACGACTCCCGCATGCATGAATATATTGTGGGGATGAGTAATTAACTCACTTTTATGGTACGCCCAACCAGCTTGAACATGTCCATTGTGTGTCTCTCTTAACTCCAATAAATACACTTCCAGTTTTCCGAAAATATATCTTTTTCCTCACATATTCCACAGAAAATATATGGCTTCTCCTGCAGTGTTTGGTTTATTTGAGGTTAAATTACAAAGATGGGACGACGAGGATGAAGAATGGAGTGCATTATTTCCAGTGGAGTTAGTTGATGTGCAGTTTTTACAGTTCTTCGCTTCATTTTTGGCTACGGAAGGTAATGACATTTCTGTCTCTCATTTTTTAGACATTTTTTTCAGCTGAAGCAGTGTTTGAGATGACGGAGATGAAGAATAGAAACAACAGAGAAAACAACGTACTAATATTATTCCCAAATGTGATAGTTTGGAAAATGAATGTTTCACACCAAGTACTCTGAAAGTTCTCGCAAGTACTATTCCTTAATGTTGGGTTTCATTCATTCATTCTGACCTTAAACCCTTCTGTCTCCAAAATATAATTTGGTGTACTGGTTGATTTTTCTTTTCTTTTTTGGATTATTTTGCCGACCAATTTTATTTTGTTGCTGGATGCAGAGGAGAGATCAATTAAACCCATGATACTGTATTTGGATAAAGTGTAAACGCCGACGAGATCAGATGGAGAAGAGCACATTCGATTAAATATTTTGTCTCGAGTTAAGCAAATCTTTTCATATTTCGGGTTCGCGGTGGTCATACAACCTCGTTTCCGGCTACTGGCATGCAGGTACACATTCTTGGCTTTTTCTTTCTTTCATGACATGTCAGAGCTGAAGAATAAAGCCAAATATTTCTTGTGGAGTTGTCGTATCATTTGTATGTTCAGTTCTCACAGGGTTTTTCCGTACACAATCTCGAACCCTGTATCCGATGTTGGATTATAAAATTAGTTTTTTGATAGTTAATAGTTTTTATTGAATTTCCTAATGGTAATTTTAAGGCTAAGTGAATTTAATAATAATAATAAAATAATTTATGTAATGAATCAAAGCTGGCTAATAAACACTAATTTATGTAATGAATCAAAGCCGGCTAATTTACAGGGTAGATTTCAAATTTAGGGCCATGTAAATTGGTTATTTATTATTTATTACTCTTGTAA